>JACDJE010000229.1:419743-462590 GCA_016647715.1 Pavo muticus | reverse complement strand
CCCCCCAGCTCACTCCCTTTGCTCCTCTGTGCTTTATAGGTGATGCACAGTCTCTTCTGTGCCTCATTTTCCCCGCTCTGTGCCCTTTCTGCCCTCTTCCTGCTGCTTTCCCATTGCTCTCCCTCCTGTTCCAACAGCATCTTCTGTTACTCTTGCAGTAGCTGCGCTGCTTTTAACACGTCATCCTTTTCCTTCAAATAGCTGTTCTCGTGGATCTGATCTATATGAGGAAATCTCCTCCTTTTTTCCTTCCTCATTGCATGCAGTTCTTTCTCAGCTGAACCAAAATCTCTATTGGGTTCAGCACAGCTGAACACCCGTGTAGCACAAAGCAGCTGAAATGGGGAGTGCAGCCCCAGCAAGCAGCATGCAGGGCTGAGGAGCAGGGAGAGCTGCAGGAAGGGCAGAGCTTCTGCTGGGCTGGGCTGGGCACTGAACAGAGCATCCTGGAGAGGGTGAGGATGGAGCTAAGCAGGGCAGAGGAAAGGCAGTGTGGATTGTGATGGGTACAGGAGTTTGGGTAGAGGGAGACATGGGAAATGTTGCAGTGGAGAGAAGAGCATGGCTGGTGTTGGAAAAAAGGGGACAGAAGGCTCTCTGGGTTTAATAGCTGAAGAGTGTATGGATAATTTACATCTTAACTCTGCATTCACAATTAGGATGATGAGTCAGTGTGACTCTTCTGAGGAAGGGAAGGTTCAGTTCTGGAGGTGTGGGGTCGTGTTGGTACCCACAAGCGTTGGCCATGGACCACGAGAGGCAGCGTCTGCCTTCCCCGTGCCTGGTGTTTCTCAAGCCTTATAACACATCATTAATATTAAAAAAAATGCCTAAAAGCTCATTATAAGTGTGTACATGATGTGTATGTGATAAGTGTACTTTGGTGTGCAGCCAACACACTGGAGTCCGAATGATGTTAGGAAAGTCTCCCTTGCAGACCAAACCCTCCCTTGCTTTCCTTTTGCTGTTTCTAAGAGATCCCATTCTGAGCAGTAGAATCAGAAGATTTGTGTTCAGAAGAGACTGAGCTCCACCCTCAGAACCCTCCTGTGGTGTGGAGCCATTGCAGAGTGGTGTCTCCTTCCCAGCTTGGAGAGTTTTGCACATTTGCCAGCGATGAAGGAGCACTGACAGCCGGGCTGTGTTGCTTCTCTTGATTTACGTGTTATTTTCCCACCTTTTGAGATAATCCACTTATTTTGCAGTAGGATTCCTCATAGGCACCATATACTCAGTGTCTGAGGCAGTAATTAGAGCTAGGAACTTCACAGCTTCCAGCTTGGTGAGCATCATTTACCAGAGGCGATGGCTGAAGTGAAGGCAGGGCTCACAGGGCACCCAGACTGGCCGGAGTCTTTGGGGGAGCAGGCCGTTCCTGGTGACTTCCTTTGTTGTAACACTTCCCAGATAAGATGAAATGTTTAATTCAGGGTTTTTGTTTATGACAAGAGCTGGTTGGAGCCTTCTCAGCAGTTCAGCAAAGTTTTTTTACAGCGAAGAAATGAGATTTCCAGCAAATGAAGCTTGTATTGAGAACACCTTTTTCAGTGGGTTGTCCATTTCCAGGCTAGGTGGGTTCCTGTTTTCAGTTCTTGGATGTGCTCGTGGCTTGTCAGGTGAGTGAGGCTGTTGTTACAGTCTGAATTACAGCCAGAGGAGCATTCGGATCAGGTTATCCTGAGGTCTCCTTTGGTTTCCCTTGTAAAACCCAGTCTCGTTCCTGAAGGGGGAGCAGGGAAACGTTCCCTAAGCTTTGGGAGTTTATAGGATGAGGGCTGCTTGGCAGGCAGCTCCGAGGTAGTCAGGGAGCCTGCTTCCCAGCACCACGCTCGCTTTTGGCAGTCTCCTTTGGGTTTGAAATGGAGAAGATGTCATGGAGAATAAATACCATCAAGCTGACGTCGTGCAGTTGCGTTTCCGAGAGCATCGTAGTGCCTTTCCTTTAGGGCCCTTCTGAAGTCCTCCCTGCTTACGGGTGCATCTTCAGGTCCATCCCTTAAGCACTGCATTGATCTTACAGGCACCATCAGTACGCTGATGATTCCATCCCGGGTATTGGGAGTGGATGTAATGGGTTCCCATGAGCTGTGCTGTAACTGTGGGTCTGTTCCAGAAGAAGGAGATGTGTCCCCACATTTAGCACTGACCCTCCAAGGACAGTTCTGTCCCCTTCCCCACAACGTGGTTCTTTAGGCTCCTGGATAAAGGTAATGAGCCTCTCATAACAAAGAGGCCTTCATTTTTGGGTCTGCATACTGTGCTGGAGCTAAGAGCTCTGCATGTAGGAGTTTGGTATCTCTTACCAGGATCATGGCATCAAGGGAGGGTGGTTCAAGACCTTTATACTGCGGGAATCACAGTTATAATCCCCAAATAAATGGGAAAGAAATCACTGCCTTTATTATGGCTTGATGCAGTGAGTACATGGTAGCAAAAATTCTGTTGTGAGGTATCCAGTAGAGCTTAGGAGCATGTATGCAGGTGTGGTACTCCTAGGAGTAGCCCAGCAGATTGTGAAGACCTGGGAAAATGAGTTGATCTAAGAGAAGAAGAAGGTTTCTTCTATCTTTTCCCTATGTTTTCTGAATGAAGAGCTGCACGGTGGCAGATGGGTGAAGCACAGCACTGTGTTCTCATTGTTCATGGGATCCATTGCATGCAGCTCTGCTCCAACAGGAGCCGTGCAGCGGCCTCGCAGCACCCAGCACTGGGGAGCAGCCAGCAAGAGGTAAATGGAAGAAAGCAATCCCAAGCCCTTGCCAGCTGCTGCGTGGAGCTGGGAGTGCTGTCAGTGCCTGTCTGGGGAGCAGCACCAGCAGAATTTCATTGCTCCCTGCGTGGCAGCTCCAGTCATTCTCAGGATCAGTGCCAGTTTGCACCCAGCGGTTCATCTGGATCCCCATCACGGGCACTTAATGCTGGGGGTCCTCAAAGAGCTCACCCGCCAGAACGCATCAGAATCACACAGTGCCATGGTTAGCAGCTCATCCCAGCTCTGGCAGAGGTGCATTCGTCCTTCCTCCCCTCTCTTGCAGGTCGTCGCCTACCACTACTGCCAGGCAGACAACGCCTACACCTGCCTGGTGCCCGAGTTTGTGCACAACGTGGCCGCGCTGCTCTGCCGCTCACCCCAGTTCGTCGCCTACCGGGAGCAGCTGCTGCGGGAGCCCCACCTGCAGAGCATGCTGAGCCTCCGCTCCTGCGTGCAGGACCCCATGGCCTCCTTCCGCAGGGGGATCCTGGAGCCCCTGGAGAACCTGCACAAAGGTACGGGGACGGCGCTCCCGATGCTTTCTCTTTGCTCCCCGCCACTGCTTTGTTTGTTTGTTTTGAAATGCTTTCTTGCAGCTGTGCATTTAAACCCAGCAGTGCTCAGGAGCTGTGGGTGGGAGGTGAGATGTGTAGGAGCTGAAATTGTCACCACACTTATCTGCAAGGTTGGCAGCCCCTCCTCTCCTGGGGTGCAATTCAGGGCCAAAAACGAAATGCTGATGGCAGCGTGCGTCTTGAGTTCATGTTCTTGGTTTCTTCCCCATCCCAAATCATAGAGTCACAGAATGGCCTGGGTTGAAAAGGACCACAATGCTCATCTCGTTCCACCCCCTGCTATGTGCAGGGTCACCAACCGCCAGCCCAGGCTGCCCAGAGCCACATCCAGCCTGGCCTTGAATACCTCCAGGGATGGGGCATCCACAGCCTCCTTGGGCAACCTGTTCCAGTGCGTCACCACCCTCTGCGTGAAAAACTTCCTCCTAAGATCCAACCTAAACCTCCCCTGTCTCAGTTTACAACCATTCCCCCTTGTCCTATCACCATCCACCCATGTGAATGTGGCCTCACAGCTCTGAAGGTGAAAACACACGACAATTTCCATGCACAGCCTCACTCATGACAACGTATTTTGTTCCATATTTTGGGGGGGGTTCCTCTCCTTTTCTTTATTTAATGGGCTCTTGAGAATTGGAAGCTTTCAGCAGAAGGGCTGATACCATAGAAGTTTATAGACATCCTGTCTGAAGCTTCTAAGGCAGCTGCTAACAGATAGATCCTGACTGCTGATCTCAGAGCTTTCCCAAAGCAGCATTGATTTTGTCTCCTTTCCTCCTCACACAGGATGTCACTAACTCACTGTGACAGTCACTGCACTGGAGATCTTTGCTCTTTGTCATGAAAACTGTCAGAGCGCTGCAGAGTTCGGGGCTCTGTTGTCCTGCAAAATGGTGTCTGTTGTCATCAGCCTCACCAATAGTCTGGATTAGTTTGTGTTCTGACCCTTTGTATCACCACGTCTGAGCCAACATGACATAGATGGCAGCTTCTACCAGATTTGAAGCCGCGTTGTTCAGAGCAGCTTGCAGACATGGCCCAAGCGCAGAGCAGCAGCGTGCACGTGTGTGTGGTTCTCCTGGGCATGGGGACATGCAGAGCCAGCACTAGCACAGCACTTCATTTTCCTGGCATGCACAAATGTCACTGTAGGAGGAGTGTGGCTGCTCCTTCCTCCCAGCACTCCTGGGTTGGGAGCCACTGCTGTGCAGGAAAACGAGCTGGGTATCTCATTGGGAGGTATTTCAGCTCTGGGTTGTAGGGCATTTTGGAGGATGCTCATTTCTCTTGCCAAGCAGGTTGACCCCCAGATGGCCCCAAGTTACTGGGGGGTGGAAATATGGAATCAGGGGTCCCCACATCTTCCAGCACTGCTGATGGGGAGTGCTGGCAGGCTGATGGCTACCAAGAGTTCTGCAACAGAATGAGCAGTGTCTGGAAGTTGGTTTTAAGATCTCTAACATTTAAGGCACTGTAAATACATCAGCAGGTCTTTTACAAGGTGCTGGTGGAGTTTTAATGGTGCTGGGGCAAAATTGTTGCATAACAAGTTAATGGTGAATATCACTGAGAAACTTAGATTCACGTTTCTCTAATATGAATATATATTTAATCTCAAGGAATTTAAATAATATATAGGAGAACAAAGCAGGGATTCTTCCCCTCTCGCTGCTTCCTCCTTTGGGCTTTATGGGAAACATGAGATGTGGATATAGAGCTCAGGCTCCACTCGCTCCATGATTTCCGACTCATAAAGTGTGTTTCCAAGTGCACCCCATGAGCTTACTGAAAAAGGATCTCTGGTGGCTGTAATGCAAAATAGGTGTTTTTCATATGGATATTAGTGGTACATTCAGAACTAAATGCAACTTGGTAACGTCAGGCTGGGACAGAATGGGATTCCACTGATCTCCCCAGAGCACCGTGGGCAGCTCATGTTGGCAATGAGCATTCATTCATTAGAATACTGATTTTCTGAGGATGGAAGTTGAGTATACATGGACCTACCTATGTGCAATTAGGGTGTCATAAGAGAGATGCTGTCACTGGATCTTCTTTCTTCTTTGCCCTTAAAGTACACTGTAGCCACCTGTTTGGCCTCCTAAGGAAATGCTTTCTTCTTTTTTTTTTGCATCTCAGAGAGGAAGATCCCTGATGAAGATTTCATCATATTAATTGATGGTTTAAACGAGGCTGAATTTCACAAGCCAGATTATGGTGACACCATCGTATCATTCCTGAGCAAAATGATTGGGAAATTCCCTTCCTGGCTGAAGCTGGTCGTGACTGTCAGGACAAGTCTACAGGTACACTGAGCCCTGGTAGCTGCTGGGCTGTCAGGATGGGCTGTGATAAAGATTAGCTTAGTGTGTACCAGGCTTTGCTGGTGGTAGGTAAATTGCATCCCCTGTTGCCTTTACTGTGAGCTTTGGTCTTGCAGCACCATTTTGGAGGTGGGACTGCTCTCCTCAGTCTGCGCTGTCTGGCTCTGCGGTGCCATTTCTCCCCAGTTTGCAGTGACAGCCTATAACATGAGAACTCTGTTGGAAAAGCCTTTAATGATTTTGGGTTTTGCCCTGTAAGAGCGTCGGTGAGCTTAGCAAATGAGAGATTCCCTGGCCACAGTATCCAGCCAGACATCACTGCTTGGAAACAGTGGAACTCCCTGTGGCCTGCCCTGTTGGTTGGGCACATGTCCCTGCTGATAGCAGCAGTGGGATTTCTCTGTTCTGTCACCTCCACGTCCTTCCCTTCCAATGGCTGAGATGGCAGCAGGAGGGATGGCACGCCGCTGTTGGGTTGGGCTGGGGTAGGGATGATGAGGGCACCTTTCTGTGCTGATTTCCCAGTCCTTCTCACGGATGCCGTGTTAGGAACCACGTCCTGCATTTTTATTTCAGTCATGTCTCACATAGAAACTGATTACAGATGAGGTTGTGAGGTCCTGAGGGCATAAACCGCCTTCTCATGTGCTTCCTCTGATGGAAAAGGTCTTAAAGGAGTCTCAGAGGTGCTATTGTAATACAAATCAAGTTTACTTAATGAATAATAAGCATTCCCAGAATGAATATACTTCTTTTTTTCTTTCTTTGCAGGAAATAATTAAGCTGTTGCCCTTCCACAGAATATTTTTGGATAGACTGGAAGAGAACGAAGCCATAGACCAGGACCTGCAGGCGTACATCCTCCACCGGATACACAGCAGCTCGGAGATCCAGAACAACATCTCACTGAACGGCAAAATGGACAACACCACCTTTGGCAAACTCAGCTCCCACCTCAAGACCTTGAGCCAAGGGTCCTACCTGTACCTGAAACTCACTTTTGATCTCATAGAGAAAGGATATCTAGTACTAAAAAGCTCCAGCTACAAAGTAGTCCCAGTGTCTCTGTCAGAAGTTTACCTGTTGCAGTGCAATATGAAGTTCCCAACGCAGTCTTCCTTTGATCGGGTTATGCCTCTCTTGAATGTGGCAGTGGCATCTCTGCATCCTTTAACAGATGAGCATATTTTTCAGGCCATTAATGCAGGTAACATTGAGGGCACTTTGGAGTGGGATGACTTTCAGCAGAGGATGGAGAACCTTTCTATGTTTCTTATCAAACGTAGAGACATGACGCGAATGTTTGTTCATCCCTCTTTCCGAGAATGGCTTATTTGGAGAGAAGAAGGTGAAAAGACCAAGTTTCTTTGTGATCCTAGGTAAGCAGGCACTCTGAGAAAGGGGTTGATGGATGTGTTCGTCTAAAAGCGTTCTGTTCTGTTCTGAGAATCGCTTCATTGCTTGAGGTCACACGTGGGATGAGATTGCTCTTGCTCAGCTTTCATCTGTCTGCACTGTGCCTGTCTACATCTGTGCTGGTCTCCTTATGCCTTTGTGTTGGTCATGGAAAGATGTGAGCACTTCCTGAGCACACAGCTGAGCCAGCAAACGTCAGAGTCATCTCCAGGATGAGCTGAGCCCTGGAAGGACCTCGGAGGGTCCACGCTCAGCAGCTCAGAGCTGCGGCTGTGGCACTGCTGGGGGGGCTGCATTGGCATCCCCAGCTCCAGCTGGAGGAGGAATCCTCCTCCATTCCCTCCCAGCCACGCAAAGTGAGGGATGGGGAGATGAAGGATGAGCGGCGTGGATGCATCTTTTGAAGCTGGCTTCTTTTTGAAGTCTTGCTCCTTGTAGTCCTATTAAATGTCTTTTGGAGAGCAGAACAAGGAACAGAGTCAGGCTCTAGCAATGTTGGACTGTGAATGCGTGTGTAATCTCTGTTCTGACAGCAGCAGAGTTTCTGGCTTAGCTCACGGAGAACAGAATTTAATCATGGTTAGATTTATACTCTCTAAGCCCAATGATCACTATTAACAGCGTTATCTTTTGTTTTTACTGAAGAGTGGAAACAGACGCTCTGACTGTAATTCTGGTCGTTGATCCCCGTAAGCTCTGCTCTCTTTTGCCTGCCCATCTCCAAAAATACGATTACAGAAATCAGGGAAACACTCAGATTCTCAGCCTTATCGGGGCATCTCTGGGCCCTGCGGCCAGGCTGATGAAACACAGCAGTGTCTGCTGGAACCAAACAGCTCCTGGTTGGTCAAAGCAGCCATCGGTGCTGGCGGTCTCAGAGTAATTTACTGCTTTAAATTTTGTGGCAAACAGGCTGCAGCAGAAAAACAGCACGTAGCTCCTCCCATTGGGAAACCGCCGTGCTTTAATAGGTTCTGCACAACAGTCCTATCGAGTGAACCCTTTGGAAAGCATCTTACAGCAGCAAGTGTCTTCGTATCGATCCATGTTAGCTATTTGATATCCTTCCTCTTGAGTCATTAAGTGCTTGTCGCTGGGGAATTCTTTTTGACCCTCTTTGCAGTGTGTGTGTGCCTGTGATGCCTGTGGAGCTGAGATCTGCTCCCCTTCCTGGGTGAGGACAGCCTGGGAGCTGTGATCACCACAGCAGGAGCAGTTCAGGCAGTTCAGTGCCATCCTGTGTTGCCAGGAAAAGGAAACCCACTTGCAGAACGCTCCCCTGGTGCTGAACACCCCCATGTGTGGCATTCTGCACATGCCAGCCTGTCTTGCAGCTGTGTAGTCCAGGCGCTTTGGTTCCCTGGGCCCAGCACTGTTCCTCCTGGTGCTTACAGAGGTGGCCAGGGGCTTCCGATTCTCTTCTCCCAGGTAACAGGGGTAGGACAAGAGGTGATGGCCTCCAGGTGGTAAATGGTGACTTGAGCATATGTGGGCATCTGTAGGCCCTGTGGGATTGCCAGCACTCGGCAGACCAGACGCCTTGCCAGGGGCAAGGAGAGAAGTTACACAGTGTTAAAACAGGCTGCCAGTGCCTTGAGTGCAAGTCTGTACGTACTGAAGGGCTAATAAATTTCTGTAACATATAATGCACGCTAATTGCATTACACTCTGATGGTAGATAAAGAAGCAGGATACATTTTGGTGATTAATAGGGAAGACCCCCTGAGATTCTGCTATTGTGCTCCTCAAAACCCTCCTGTCCAGCTCTCGGGGAAGAGCTAATATCGAGACGTTGAGCTCAGGGCACGGTGAACCCTTAGAAACAATGGAGATAAGTAATGATTTTTCATTTTATTTCTCTAAAAGAAGCACAGCTTGCCCCTGACTGAGCTACCAGGAGCAGATTAAGCAGCATCTTTGATTTCCTTTCTGCTTGCATTGGACTGAGTTCATCATCGCCGAGGCAGGAGCGCACTATTAGCGCAGAGCTCATTGCCCTCTCTGTGTCAATGCAGTGAGGAATGGAGCTGCTGAAGCCATCGGTGTTTGGACGAGTTTTGAAGTGAAGTGTGGTTTTGTGAGGCTGTTCTTAATTGACGTACCCGGGGTATGAGGACACCACGAAGGAAATGGGGATGATGGGCTTTGGGGCCACGGCACTGCCGCTGGGGGATCTTTCTCCTTGTGTTGAAGAGAGTGTATTCCCATCTTCTTGGAAGTATGGGGAGAGGGAAGAGGAAGAGCACAATGTCCAGATATCACCACATTCTCTAAGCTTCTGGCAAGTGGGGCATCTCCAGCCTCCAGGTTTTGTGTTGGCCTGCTGTCCCTCTGTGCTGGTGCTCACTGTGTGTGAGGGCTCATTGGCATCAAAGGGAACGTGATTGCTGTGGATCTCCCCTCAGGGACCCCCAGCATCCGTGGCTGTTGGTAGCACAGCACCAAGAAGTGTTTGTCAGGGCTCAAGCAGCATCGCAGTAATGAATTCCCCAGCTGGCAGCATTTTCCAAGTGTCATAGTTGACAAATGACACAAAGCATTGCAGGGAAAGACCTGATCCATTGTGACCAGAGCACGGAAAAGTGGTGATTATTGTGTGTTCACTCTGACACTTAACCTAAATCCTGTAATGCTGTTCTGTGTTTTGCCTTCATCAGAATCTTCCGTGCAATTATTTTGCTTGCTTTTGCAGCACTTGGAAAATGGAATGTTTTATCCCTGTGCTGCTGCTGATGGGACTGAGGGAGGTGGGGGGGGGAACGTGTTCGGTGCTGGTGAGGCAGTGGAAGAGCTGCAGTCAGATACGGACCCCCAAGAGACCCCCAAGACAGACTGTGTCCAGATTGAAGTACCACCATGGAAGCTCCTTGTCTAGGCTTGCATTACAGTCAGAGGGGAGAACTAAGGATGATTGATTCCATTGTGAACTGAAAGGCTGCAGTGGGGCTGATGCAGAGTGCCATGGGAGTGGCTGCTCGTGTGGGTCTGCAAAGGGAGCGTGGGGTGATGGTCTCACTGGGAGCCTCCCCCAGCACTGGCAGATAAAACTGGGTGAGGTGAACCCTGCCTCGTCCTCTGTCCTTTCCAGTATGCAGGTTTGGGGGTAGATTTCAGGTGTTCTTTTCCACTGGGATGGCCGTGGAGGAGAGTGGCTCCTCCTGGAAACCCTGGGAGGAATATCCCACTGTGAGCAGCACCTTTCTACGGCACGGAGAGGCAGATCCATCCTCACATCTCAGGATGTGGTCTTAGTCTGAAATCCCAAACGCCTAGGATTGGGTTTCCAGAAGGATGAAGAAAGCCCCTGCAGCATCTGGTATCATTCAGGCCCCAATTGCTGGTGCCCAGCACAGGAGCTGGTGTGGCACTGCGGAGCTGTTTGGGTCTGAAACCAGACCCAGAAATGCTGCACGGGGAATCAGTGTTCTGCAGTAAACATTCGCTGTGCACCAAGAATTGATCAGGTATTAGAAGATACCTAATAATCTCAGGATCTCAGTGAAGAAATGATGTCTCTGGAGGTGAGGGCAGCTCCTCACCCATTCCTTCTGTTCCACATCACGAACCAAACCTGCTCTGTCTCCGCGGCGCTCGGTGCGGGCTGGATCAGCAGCAGCAGTGATAACCACACTCAGTTGCCATGGTTTCGAGCAGAGCCCTCTTGTAACACAATGCAGTGGAGGTGTTTTGCATTTTCCTTTCTGTCAGGAGGCAAACTGCAAGGGGAGACTTGGTCCTCCTCCAAGTTGTGTGCTTACATCTTGCCCAGCAGGATGATGGAGAATGAATTAGAAGCAAATGAGTGTCTTATTGCGTTTGATGGAAAGGCTGATCTGACCAGCAGTACCCAGTGAATAGAAAATTGGTTTAGGAAGCGTGTAGGAAAGGAGTGCAGTGCAAATTTTATCTGTAGGAGTCCAGTTATACAACAAACACTGAAATGGAAGGTGGGGGGATCACAGGGTCATAGAATGGTTGGGTTGGAGGTGACCTTAAATGTCGTCTGGTTCCACCCCCTGCCATGGGCTGCGTTGCCAACCAGTAGGTCAGGCTCCATCCATTGCACATCAGTTGCTTAAAGCTCGTCCACAGACAGCTCCTAACTGTCATAGAGTGATAGAATCATAGAATGGATTGGGTTGGAAGGTACCTTTAAGATCATCTGGTTCCTACTGCCCTGGTATAGGCAGGGACACCTCCCTCTGGACCAGGTTGCTCACAGCCCCATTCAGCTTGGCTTTCCAAATGCTTTTCCCAGATTTCCCCAATTTCCAAATGCTTTTCCATTTCAAACCTGAAAAATTGAAAGAGGATAATTTCTAACGAAACAGAAAATCTCTACCCAGCTTTGTCATTACATTGCCTGCTTAGTTGGCTTTTTTTTTTCCCCCTCTTTTACATTCTGAGATCCTGGAAATCTCTTAGAACATGCTGAGATTTATTTATCATTATTTGAAATGACGGAGCGTTCACCAAACCTCGGGGTAGGTCTCACATGGGATGCTTTTTGCTCTGTGAAACAGATGCCATTTGAACTGAGGGTGAGGCAAAAGAATGTGTTTTGTATTGATTTGAATCCCTTACATGATTGGGCAGTTGGTAGTTGTGCCATGTCCAGCTGTGTACCTTCTGTCCTGGTGTCTGCCCTTGCTCAGAGCCTGTGCTGAGTTGGTGCATTGAATTAGCAGATCACCACTGGGTTTGGTGGTTGGTGGTCATTCCTACAGCTCTCATTTTGGCATGGTGGAAGCAGTGGTTTACCCCTGGTTTGGGGTTGGGATCCCTCTGTACCCATTGCATGAGAAGAGCAGTGAAATGTTTCTTGCTGGTTTAATTTCCCCATCAAGAGGAACGCAGCTGAGCGCCGTAGTTTGGGATCACAAAGATGAATCAATCCGTCCTGGTGCCCTCCTGGTCACTGAATGGGCAAACACAGTCTGTCCACCCAGCGATGAGGACTCGATCCCTGCCAACACCAGGAGCACAACTTCTCACCTTCCCCTACTACTTCCAGAATAAAGTTGTCTGATTCCCTGACTTGTAACTGGTACGTTGTGAAATGTGAAGGGAATGGGCAGTAACTCCATACAGCGAACACTGCAGACCTCATATGAGCATCCCCATGGCCTGGATTTCCAGGTTGCTAGCTCTGATCTCATGGAGATGTATGGAGCTGAGAAAAGAGTGGTTCAAGCCACTGGGGATAAGTCAAACTCAAGGATTGTCCCCACACTTGGATGGAGCTGCAGCTGCAGTGTTGGTTGGAAGAGGAGAAAAGGGGGACGTTACAAATCATGACTGATGAGATGAAGAGCAGATGTGATTGCTCCCACCACAAAGGACATCAGCCGAACTACTGGCTCATTAGACATGCAACCTAAGCATTCAGATGGAGAAGCTTTCTGGAATATGTTTTGTCTTCAGTTGCTGTCCTCATAAAATCTCTTTCTTGTTTTTTTTTTTCTGGATGGCAAACTTGTGCATGCTGTCCCACTTCTACATCTAAAGAAAGAAGAAATATCCACTGAGTAATCCATTCGGTGGCACTGAGCCACCAAAGAGAGAGAAGTGGAATTAATTGGAGGCAATACGAGTGCTTACTGAAGAACGAAACGTTGCTTAATTGGCTCTTGTTATTGCAGTCCTCCAGTCCTCACTGAGCAGAGCCTTCCAGAGGTTTGCTGAGAGCAGCCCCGGCGTTGTTCCACATCACTCCCAGGCAGATGGAAGCGAAGCACTTCCAAGTCACATCCCCCGCTCTGCTACAATCCTACGTATGAGAAATTACAGCAGGTGAAATGAGGACGGAAAGTGTGTCACTGCGTTTGTGCCGAGCGCGTGCGGTCACCGTGGAGCTCAAGGAGAGATGGCTGTGCCCATTCAGCCCACCCAACGTGGTGGTCATTAAGTTACGCCAGCAGTCTTTTCACTGTGCTCTCAGGCATCACTTATTTACTCTGAATACGAAGCAATCTGCTCCTGGCAACCAGCAGGGTTTGGGAAAAGCTTTATGAGCTGAGCGGAGACGGCAGAATTCCATCTTTGCTCTCTGGATCCCTGGTTTTAAACCTCATTAAATCAGGCTCTGCAAGCGTTCCAAAATGCTTTTCTCTCTCTTTTATTCCTTATTGCTCTGTATTTTTTCAATCGTTGCTTTGTTACCATGAATCAAAGGGTGCCACCCGTTTTTCCTCCTCGTTGCCCTCCGGCAGTGCTCAGCACCCCATGCCATTCTCCCATGTAATGCAGTGGAGAGGCTCTCCAGGATCAGCTCCTGATGAGGATTCAGGATACATTATGCTGGATGTTATCCTATAGACGAGCCCTCTGACCACCATGTCACACCATCTGGCCACATGCTCCCCATACACATGGCTGCAGCATGGTCTGTACCCAGCGGCATTGGAGGCTCCGTTCCCCGACCCCATCCCTCCCATGTGTGCAATGCTGTGGCCATGTAGGTGGGACTGGTTTCCCCAGTGCTCAGTCCCAGCCCAGCAATGTGGAGACGTCCGTGAGCCCTCCAGCACTGCAGCACTGCTTCTTACACTGCAGCTTCACTCCGGGATAGTTGAGCAGTTCCATTTCTGCTCTTCCCAGCGCTCACGGGTCTGTGCAGTTCTTTAGCTCTCCTTAATGCAATGCACAGCTCTGCTGCTTGCAGTGCTCTGCGACCCACAAGGCACTGGGGATGGCAGTGAGGCAGCAAGCAGTGGGCTGACACCTTGGTGCAGGCGTTTTGTGCAGTGCTTTGCCTCTGCTAAACCAGAAGGCACCCATAGAGCAGATCTGCTATAAGCAGAAGAGGTTGAAGTGTTGAGTTGGAGTCAGGTGTCTGAGGGAGTGGTGTCAGTGATGGAGGTGCGTTGGGGTTGAGGTGCTTGTGATGCTCATTGCTGTCCTGTTGGTGCTGAGATGTCCACCAGTGGCCCCTTTCAGCCTGGAAATGCCATGTGAAGCGCCTGGAACAGAGGGTGTGAAGACTTTAGGCTCCTGCTGTATAACAGATGGCCGACGGTGGCTGTGGCGTGGGTAGAGCTGTGAATAAGACAACTGTTGAGTGAAGGGAGCAACCTGCAGCCTTGGTGGTGAAATTAACACTTCCCCTGAGCCCTGTCCCACTGATGGGAGCGTCCCTGAACTGGAACTGGGCACTGCTGCCATGCCTCTGGGTACCTGTGGGCAGGTGATGCTTCTGACCGGGTGCTGCACAGTTTGTCTCTCTGCTGTGACATCCTCAGGAATGGCATGGTTCTTCCCGGGCTGTGAGCTCTGCCCCACGAGCTTGGCAAATTAAAGCAGTGTTTAATTCTGTAATAGCATGTCGTGTTTAAGAACGTTCGCTGTTCAGAACTGTTGCTTTTATAACTCCGTATGATGGTGATTCCTTCTGAGTGAATTGGCAGTTATAACATCAGAGGGAAGCTATGCTATAGGATTCAATACGTCAGTGCTGGGTGTTCCTGCAGCCATCCCTGGGACAGCAGAGGCTCCGTCAGTGTCAGAGCAGACGTTGTTCTCTGTGCTGAACTTGTGGTGTTGCCAGAGTGGACGTCTGTGGGAAGAGCGGATTCCCTGGGCACAGTGCCTGGGTTTGGGATGGCTTTGTGGGGTGAGCTGCGAGAAGGAAACGTGGGGGTACATCAGGAGTTTGGCCCCAGGTAGGCCAGAAGTGGAAGGGACTGATTCTCAGTGAGCTTTGGGGTCTTTCCATCTCTCTGTGTCCATCCCTGAGCACAGCCCTCGCCAGCCAGGCTCCGGCTGTGCCACACACGATCTGCAGCAGCAAACAGAACTGAGCTGGCAGCGCTATTAATTTTTCACAAGAAGAAATCTCACATTAAAAATAGAAGATCTCTGATGGCAATCTCTGCAGTGGCGAAATTCAAAGCAGATCGTTTCACTGAGCTCCTTGATGTAGAAATCATTACTGCCATCCGCTGCTCTGTTAGGGGAAAAAGAAAGGAAAACAAAGGAAAGGCCTTGCTGTTGGAGTCTGCTTTAGCATGCAATTAACGCTGACAGAGCAAGTGACTGCAAGTATTTATCAGCGAGCCTGGAGCCGAGGTCTGGGAGACATTGCAGAGGTGATGCATTACTCATGAATGCTGTGCTTGATTCTGGAAGAGTTCGTAGATGCCTTATTGGTAACAGCCATGCGTGTGAATCAGGTTTGGGTAAATGCCCTCCAGCTGCAGCAGAGCAGTGCAGGAGCAGAGCAGGGCTGGTGTGTCAGCATGGAGCTGCTCATAATCATGGCAGAACTTTCTGGGTCTTCACAGAATCACAGAATCATTAAAGTTGGAAGAGACCTCCAAGATCATCAAGTCCAACCGTTGACCCATTCCCACCATTCCCATTCAAAGAATCATTAAGGTTGGAAGAGACCTCCAAGATCATCAAGTCCAATCATTGACCCATTCCCACCATTCCCATTCAAAGAATCATTAAGGTTGGAAAAGACCTCCAAGATCATCAAGACCAACCCAACCCATCACCGTACACCCACTAAACCACAACCTCGACCCCTTCAGTCCACAATCTTCAGCCCCTTCTTAGCATTGCTGCAGTCCTGGCTTTGCTCACATCCTTCCCAAGCATTTCCGAAGAGTTCTCAGTCAGCCCTGCTCCAACAGGTGCTGTTCTTATTTCCTCTTTTGCAATGGGCAACGTGGAGCAAAAAGCCCGTGCCAGTTTCCAGCCCAGTGCGGCACTCCCTGCAGCAGGGAGATGAGCTGATGACTGCACAGATGTGCACCAGCAACCTTTGTTGTAATGTTGGCTGCTGCCTGGAGCAGAAGCAGAGCAATGTGAGTCTGATGAGCTGCAGACATACGGGGTGTATTGGGGTGATGGTGAGCTTTAATAATCTGGCTGAATGGAGATGGGTGCGATCTGGCAGTTGCTGCACTCCCCATCTCTCAGCACTCAAGCTGTGATGCGCAGTTGTTTGTTTGTCTGTGCTGTTCCATCTCTCCATGGGCCTTCATAGAGGTCCATCAGTGCAGTGAGCAAAGGGCATTTGTCTGTCTGCTTTCAAAGGGCATGAACTGGGGGTGGGGGGAATCCCCTCCTGCTCCAAAAGTGGGGAACAAAGGGGGAAAGAGCAATGGGAGGGAAATGCAATGAGCCACGGATGGCTCAGCATCCTACAACCACATCCCAGCCCTTCTGCCGTACCAGCTTTCCTTCTGTCCCTTCTGCTGCTGCTGTGCAGAGAGCTTTGACAGCACAGCCACATGCAGGCAGCACCTGGGCTTGGTGTTCTCTCTGGACAGAGACATGCAGATAAATCCCTGCCCTTGTGCAGACGTCTGCTTGCTGCAATGCTTGCTGCCTTTTGGCCAGGCTGAGCACTTTCTGCTTTACCAAACAGTGGTGAGCTAATAACATTCCCTGTCCTTAAAAGCCCTTCTGAAGCCTCAGCTTATATCATGTTTGGTTTTGTTTGGCTTGAGGGAGTTTGGTTGCTTTTAGATGGAATCACATTCTTGTTTAGTTCCAGGAATTAAGAGGGTTAAAAAGGACTCCCTTGGGGGTACCCAGGGGCTTATGGAAGAATCTGAACTTCTTCTCTGCCCTCAGTGTCAAGGCTAGGAGCTGCTTTGCTTCTTATGGTCTGCATATTTGGCCACAGCAGAATTATTTCTCTTTTTTTTTTGATCAGATAACACTTGGGAGACCTTAGAAAAGCCTCATTTGCTCCCAGTTCTTTGCAGGCTGTGGCAGTGTGTGCAGTACGGAAATGCATCTCCAGCTTGCAAAGGCCTGGGTTGCTTTCTTTAGCAAATGTAGAAAGGTTCACAAAGAGTGTATTTGTTGGGCAACCCAAGAACCCCACAGCTCCTGGAGCACCAAGCACAGAGCGTGGTGCCTTACAGGACCTCCAGCAGTTGCATCTCCACCTAAATGTGCCATCCTCACCCCAAAATGTTTGGCAGCACTTCACTTTTTTGCTCTGTGTTTCTGTGCCCATACAGTGGTGTGCTTTCCAAATTAGGGTCGTATTCCATAGAATGACTTTAAAAACAGCACCGTGTGGCTTTTGTGGCATCGTTCCTTCGGCACTGCTTAATGTATATCTGCTCACAGAGTGCATATCATTGCATTGTCTTCTGATGATCTGGTTTCACTTATAAGTGGCCTCCAATAATTAAAAAAACAAAAGGGAAAGGGGTTGGATTGGTGGCGAGCAGATGAGAACGAGTCCAGCTCTGTCTCCCAAAGGCTTTGCTCTCTGTAGCCCTTTTGTTGATACAAGACTTGAAATACTGACGTGCTCCTTCTTCTCTTTCCAGGAGTGGCCACACACTGCTTGCCTTCTGGTTTTCCCGACAGGAAGGAAAACTAAACCGACAGCAGACGATCGAGCTGGGACATCACATTCTCAAAGCACATATTTTTAAGGTAAGGAAAACAAAGTTTTGCTCCAGCCTCGTCCCGGCTGCATGCAGTCCACCAACACCGGCGGCGTTTGGCCTCTTCTTCTTTTAGGGCTTCTGTAAGAGATGTGGTTTATTAGATTTACAGAATTGGCAGCAGCATATAAGAAATTCGTGAAGGTAAACTAAAACATGGGTTAATCAGTGAGGGAAAGGTATTGTCCATCCCCAAGGGCCGGAGGTGGGCGCAGGACGGTGCATGGTGCCGGTGCTGAGGCTGGGGCCCCATGGTGTTCCTTCTTGAGCACAAGCATCCTCAAACAAACAGTTTGGGAAACACAAGTATGAACGTTTGAGTGTCTTTAAGTGGTCACCAGTCCTAACAGAGCACAGGTTTTATGAGGAGCAGCTGAGGGAGCTCAGTCTGGAGAAGGAGAGGCTCAGGGAAGACCTTATTGCTCTCTACAACTCCCTGAAGGGAGGTTGTGAGCTGGGGGTTGGCCTCTTCTCTCATGTAACTAGCAGTAGGATATGAAGGAATGGCCTGAAGTTGCGGCAAGGGAGATTGAGGTTGGATGTTAGGAAATACTGTTCCTCCAAAAGAGTGGTCAGGTGCTGGAATGGGCTGCCCAGGGAGGTGGGGGAGTCACCAACCCTGGAGGTGTTCAGGGAAGGTTCAGACGTTGTGTTGAAGGATGCGGTTTAGTGAGAACTTTTGGCGATAGGTGGATGTTTGGACTGGATGATCTTGTAGGTCTTTTCCAGCCTTGGTGGTTCTTTGATTCCCAATGGAAACCCAACTGGGAAGCGTGGCATGGACGGGAGGGGCAAGGACAGAAACGCTCAGTCATGATACAGCAGGACCGAAACTTCAGGCAAACAGCTATTTTACAAACCAAGCAAAGAGATGTTGCAAACAGGTTGCCCAAGGAGGCTGTGGGTGCCCCATCCCTGCAGGCATTCAAGGCCAGGCTGGATGTGGCTCTGGGCAGCCTGGTCTGGTGGTTGGCGACCCTGCACATAGCAGGGGGTTGGAACCAGATGATGATTGTGGTCCTTTTCAACCCAGGCCATTCCATGATTCTATGATTCTATGACTTGCCCAGGTGTCCTCACTGTTGTTTCAGTGATGCCAATGGCATTGGATGTCTTTAGTCCCTAAAGGCTCAATGTCATCTCCTGTGTATTGCATTAATACCAGAGCATATGCGGCTGGGATTCCTGTGGGTGATGATGTGATTACCTTCAGATGGCTGTTCAGAGAACATCTGCTCGCTCCCCCCGTCCTGGTGGTGACTCAAGCAGCTTATTTGTGGGTTCGACTGTTTTATAACTATTTTTGAATTATTTTAAGCATTCATTGTAAAATTATTTTCCCTTTCCCCAGTTGCGCTGGGCTGGGTTTGCTGGAGTTTAATACTGACCTCTGATATCGTGTATCTCAAAAGCAATGCTTAATGGTTGCTAACATTCCTCATTGCTTTTCTGCCCCGAGCTGAAGCAGCTATTTCTCTCTCTTTAACTCCCTGAATTTTGAAGAAAAGAAGCTTGTCTGTAACCCAGCCCAGCAGAGGCTCAGGTGAGGATCCGGCTCTGAGCATCCTCCCTGGGATGGAATAGACCCCACTGTCTGCTGGTGGCATTCATCCTGCAGCCCCACACTGCAGAGGGGTACGGAGGGCTTCCGAAATAACAATAAATAGAATAAATGACCTCACAGCACTGAGGAAGCAGAAATCAGGGCTTGTATATCATGGCAGAGCTAGAGATGGCTGTGCAGTTTCCATGGAAACAGCAGAGTTAATGGTAAATCAGTAGCAGAACAGCACGGTGTGGGGTGTACCCACAGCACACAGCACTGCTGGACACTGCTGTCCGTGTGTCAGGGCTGCAGACACATCCCTCTGTCGTGGATCTGTCTGCTGGCACGTTGGTTACAAAGCAGTTGTCCCCTTGGTAGGAGGGATGCTTGCTTATTGCTCACGCATGCCAACAGGAAGGGTTGGAGGCAGTCTGGTGTTAGGCATGGAAATGTTAAGGCTTCCTTAATTTATCCTGTTGTGAGCACGTATTGTCTTCTAGTTTAAGCGTGTGAATAATAAGGAAACTCTGTGAATCAGTTCTGCCAAAATAAGACATGCTTTATACAAAAAGAAGAATAGAAGCGTGCCATGCTCCTCAGCACAGCATCTTCGGGGGGGGGTGAGCGGGTTTGGGCTGCTTGCAGCTTCATCCTGCCTTGCACAGACCTTGCAGATGGCTGCAGCAACTTTGCAGGTTGTTTCCTACAGGCTGATTGATTCACCCCAACGGGCAGATGTTGTGCATCGACATCTTGTGTTTTAAAACTGCACCGTGTCCTTACACCCAGGAGGATCAGTGTGGTCTGGTTTGGGGTACTTGGAAGCAGCCTCCCGTGCAGAGTTGGGGATTACAGTGAGGGGTCTGGAGCACAGGCCTTATGAGGAGCGGCTGAGGGAGCTGGGATTGTTCAGTCTGGAGAAGAGGAGGCTCAGGGGAGACCTTATTGCTCTCTATAACTACCTGAAGGGAGGTTGTAGTGAGCTGGGGGTCGGCCTCTTCTCTCGTGTAACTGGTGATAGGACGAGAGGGAATGGTTTCAAGCTGCGCCAGGGAAGGTTCAGGCTGGATATTAGGAAATACTACTGCTCTGAAAGGGTGGTCAGGCACTGGAATGGGCTGCCCAGAGAGGTGGTGGAGTCACTGACCCTGGAGGTGTTCAAGGAACGTTTGGATGTTGTGATGAGGGATGTGGTTTAGCGAGAACCATTGGTGATGGATGAATGGTTGGACTGGATGATCTATAGGTGTTTTCCAACCTTAGTGATTCTGTGATTCTGTGATTCTGTGAAATCAGAGTGAGTGTGGTTACTGGATTAATCCTGGTCTGCCAGGCTGGTGTTGTGTAAAGGAGGGGGCTTGGATCTATGCTGTCTTTTCTTTTTCTTAGGGGCTGAGTAAAAAAGTTGGGGTGTCTTCCTCCATCCTGCAAGGGCTTTGGATCTCCTACAGCACCGAGGGTCTTTCCATGGCTTTTGCATCACTGAGAAACCTCTACACCCCAAACATCAAGGTACTGCGGGGAGGGGAGAGCTGGAGGGGCTCCGGAGCTCCCATGGGGAGCTTCCACCACCCCACAGCACCAGGAGCAGGATCTTCCTGGCTTGGATGGATCTGCTTAGAAACACACAAAGGGCTCTGATTTCAATCCTTGTATTGCCCTGATAGTAAACTCATTTCCACCCATTAACATTCAGCTAACAGGCGCTTTCCTTCCGCTCTGCAGGTCAGTCGGTTGCTGATTCTAGGAGGTGCCAACGTGAATTACCGGACCGAAGTTCTGAACAACGCCCCGATCCTGTGCGTGCAGTCCCACCTGGGGTACACAGAGATGGTGGCTTTGCTCCTGGAGTTCGGTGCCAACGTAGATGCTGCTTCTGAGAGCGGCCTGACCCCCCTTGGGTACGCTGCTGCTGCTGGGTTCCTGAGCATCGTTGTGCTGCTGTGCAAGAAACGGGCCAAGGTACGGTGACTCCATCTGCTCAGCTCTTGTGAGGCCCCATCTGCAGTGCTGCTTCCAGGCCTGGGGCCCCCGGTACAGGAAGGACATGGAGCTCTTGGAGCGGGTCCAGAGGAGGCCACTAAGATGATCAGAGGGCTGGAGCTATGGGGGCTATGAGGAAAGGTTGAGGGAACTGGGATTGTTCAGCTTGGAGAAGAGAAGGCTCCAGGGAGACCTCATTGGTGGCCTTCCAGTACTTGAAGGGAGCGTATAAACAGGAGGGGGAACGGCTGTTTGTGAGGGTGGATGGTGATAGGACAAGGGGGAATGGTTTTAAATTGAGACAGGGGAGGTTTAGGTTGGATCTTAGGAGGAAGTTTTTCACCCAGAGGGTGGTGACGCACTGGAACAGGTTGCCCAAGGAGGCTGTGGATGCCCCATCCCTGCAGGCATTCAAGGCCAGGCTGGATGTGGCTCTGGGCAGCCTGGTCTGGTGGTTGGCGACCCTGCACATAGCAGGGGGTTGTAACCAGATGATTATTGTGGTCCTTTTCAACCCAGGCCATTCTGTGATTCTATGACTGTGTGACTCCATTGCTCCAACAGCTGGCATGCAGTGTTCCACACTCAGAGCATGAGCTGCAGGCGGGAGACGTCCCGCTTGCTAAAGAACATCCCCTATCAGGTGAACACAGCATGCTGCTGCCGAGCGTTTGTTGCTTAAAAAGTATGTCCTGTCCATGTGTCACATTAGCACCAAAGGCAAACAGCTCCGGGCAGTCCTAACGGGTGTTCTGGAATACAGGTCTGGTGCAGGAGCTGCCCAATCGTGCTGCACTGATGGCCTGCTGAGGTCTGTTCTGGAGAAGTCCTTGAACCTCACAGTGCGAAAATGGCAGCGCTGCTTCTGCAGCACGGAGTGTTCTTTAAATACCTCATTGAGACACATCTTCCAAAAACTTCTATCAGACTTGTCCTAGAAAAATACCCTTTGTTTAGCTCTCTGGTGAGCGTTTGGAGTTTTAATTGGGTGTAATGAGTCACGTTTGAATACTTGGTTAGAGAAGAAAGTTGTGCTGCTATTTGAAGTGAAGCCTCCTGGAAACAATTAGTGGTTAGCTACGTGGTTAGCTTCAGTTCAAAAAGCAAAACGTGGCTTTGTGAAGCTGCAGTATGAATGTCAGGGCGACTGAGGGACCTCTCAGACCTTGCCCTGTTGTCTGTTATAATGTGAGGACAGGAGGAAGTGACATTATTTAATGTCCCTTCTGCTGAGATATTTTAAGAGTCAAGTGAACCCCTGGCACTTGTTGGGGGTTCTGCTCCTGCTCTGAGAACAGGAATTTTGGGGATAAATGCAGTGCAAAAGGCTTGCCCAAGCGTTCCTTGAGTGTCCCTAAGTGTAACAAAGAAATCCCAGCTGGCGCATTCTGGTGAACTGTGCCCCATCCTGAGCAGCCGAGCGGAGGAGCTCCTGCAGAGCTGCCAAATGAAATCTGTTTCCTATTGACTTCTGCTTGCATCGGGTTCACATCAGGGTGTCAGGCTGCAGCTGAGGCACTTCTTCTCCCTTGAATGAATCCTGAGATGGTATCTGGGAAACAAGCTGCTTTCCTTTGTGGATTTGGGGAAGGGAGACGACAGTGTGTGTATGATTGCAAGAAAACACGATTGCCGTATTTCAGGACACAAAGGGAAAGTAGTTTAGCAGCCTTTGAGTCTGAAGAAGACCATAGCAGAATGGCAGCTTAGCCAAAGCAAACACTTGTGGCCAAGAGGATGCCTCAGCCCGGGGCAGCGCCTTTGGGAAGAGCTGCTGTCTGCTCAGGGAAGGGACCGTTACCAGAAGAATGCACGTCTTGCACACGTGGCATGATTCTGAAAGCAGAGCTGGAAACTCAGAAGGAAGAAAGATGCTTCACCCGAGGTTTGGCTTCACTGCATTTTGTCACCCTCTCTTTTCAAGGTGGATCACTTGGACAAGAATGGTCAGTGCGCGCTGGTCCACGCCGCCCTCCGAGGCCACCTGGAAGTGGTGAAGTTCCTGATCCAATGCGACTGGAGCATGGCTGGGCAGCAGCAGGGGGTGTTCAAGAAGAGCCACGCCATCCAGCAGGCCCTGATTGCTGCAGCCAGCATGGGCTACACGGAGGTAAGGCTCCCAGCCCGTTGCTGTCTATGGGACATGGAAGGTTAACCATGATTTCTAGCCAAAATATCAAGCAAGGGGGGCTGGGAGGTGGAGCCGTCATTGACTTGACTTTAGATTTTGTTCTTGTTCAGTGTAATCCATAAAAACATAGATAACGTGCTCAGATCAGAGGAGCTAATTAAAGAAAGCTGGGTAATTGCTATTAGCTTGAAGTGACTGTGAGTTGAACCAATTAGAAGCAGATGTGACTTCAAAACCATACAGAGCTGCACGCTGACATCATTTGTAACAGGGCACAGAACTTTGCAAATGAGAGTTTTCCCCCAAACCACAGCAGTCACCTGAGTAACTTATAAAAGCAATTTCATGTTTGTTGTACCCTAAATGCACGTGGCTGCTTGCAGAATATACTGCAGGCTCCTGCTGGGAGGTGCTTGCAGGCGCAGCTGTAAGCTGATGATAAACTTGCTGAGTTCTCCTGCTTTGGTGATGGAACAAGTGTTGTGTGTGCCTATAATTGATCCTAATCACTGCTGGAGCCATACCAGAGTCCTTGCTGGGATCTCTGGGAGAGTATTTTCTTGAGCTGAGGATTCCAGGCAGAGATTCAGTGCCTTCTGCTCCGTGTATTCAGAGCAGCCCCTGTGAAAATGTCAGCAGTTTATCTATAATGCATCGAGGTTTGTGAGCTGACATGTCATTTTGTTTTAGATTGTCTCCTACCTGCTCGACCTTCCAGAAAAAGATGAAGAGGAGGTGGAGCGAGCACAGATCAACAGCTTTGACAGTCTCTGGGGAGAGACAGGTGATTTCTGCAGATCTGTAGCTTCTCCTGCATGCTTTGTTTGTGTTTACGGGCTCCCGGTACACCCCTGATGCCTGCTTTGCTCTGACAGAAAAGATCCCTTCCTCTGATTTCATTTCGGGTGATGTACAGATGCCGAGGTGCTTAAGTAGACAGTTGGGCTTTGGGAAATCCTGAGCTTCTGCAGCTCCTGGTGCTGGCTTGAAGCATGGGGCGCACAGCAGCTCTGACTGCCAGCCCACTGGTTTCTGAAACATCCCACTTTAAATCAGATGGATGCACACTGCTGCTTTTTCTCTCTTGATACTTTGCATATTTACTCAAAGCTGCTCCTTTCTGCTGTCCCCTTCCCTGTAACACGCAGCACTGATTGCTAAGCTATCCATTATTTAACACCTGCTAATTAAAAAGAAGTCCTTTGCGCAGTGCTCTTCTTGGTGCTTGCAGTCTAACACAGAAGCCTTCCTTTTCTCACTGCCCCCAGAACAAAACCAGCCATTCCCCCCTTTCCTCCTCACGCACACACAAATCAGGCTGTCATCTCCATTTCTTGAGCTATTCAAACTTGGCCTTGTTGGCTTTTGACTCCGGTGACCTCTTAAATGTTACCTGCTGTCTCCTGCACTCAGCTCACCAGTCCGCTTGCATCAGCGCTCCTGTCGAGCTGATGCACTGTGGTGCGGTCCCTGTCTGGGTGGGAGAGCTCTGCCTTCAACTCCTTCAGCTTTGTTTAACAGTGACGTGCTGCAGGCACTGCTGTGCTGGGCTCAGGTTGGCTGCAGTTCAAGCAGGGAAGGGCTGGGTTATGTTCTGAGTTGATTGGCACTCGGTACTTCTGAAAGTACAGTGCTGTAATGGATGGAGCTGGCTGGGAGGTGTTGCCTCTGAGCACACTCTGCTTTAAATGGCAGAGGGAGAGGAGTGAGGTGTCCCAGTATGGAGTGGAGCATGGGGAAAAGCAGCAGCTTGCCGCACACACAGCCACAGAGCAGCAAGGGCATGCTGTCTTTATTGGTGGAAATAATGCCACAAATGTACAAATAAACCATTTAAAAAGTGCCCCGAGGGCGTCACAGAGCAAAAAAAGAGATTGGATATAGGATTCTTCAGATGAAACCATGGAGTATTGGCAGTTAGTAACAAAACAGTGGCGTCTTTATTGGTGAGCCAGGTCGTAACCCCAGGTCAGAGATGGCTCATCCAGATTGTGCCCGGCTGAGCATTGGTCCTGCTGCAGAAGGGTTGCAGATAGGAGGTGGTCTAGATGGCTGCAGAGTTTGGTTAGAAGTGATGGAGGTGTGTCCCTGCAGCGTGCCCTCAGGAGCAGCATCGGGTAACGCAGGTGATCTTCTTGGGTTAGGATAGTCCTGGTTGTCTGGATAAGCTGGCAAAGCCTGGTGGAGAGCCCTACAGCTCTCCCAGCTGTTCTGTGGCTCTGCTCTTCCCTGCAGCTCTGCCTTCGCAGGTCACAGCCCTCCCATCCCTCCTCTCTCTCTGCTCCCAGTGCTTTGCTGCGTGCTCTTCCCCCTGCAAAATCCCAGCTCTTCTCTTCCCTCACATCTGGGTGGCTCTGCTATTCCCGGTCTGCCTGCTGCCCCAGGGACTCCAGCAGAAACCTTTCCCCATTGTCACCTTTCTCCCATACCTCTCCCCTCCAATGCCAAAAGCTGCACTCACATCTAGAAGGGATAGCTGGCAGCTCAGACTGCTGATGTGCAAATAGCACACAAACTGGGGAGCTGTTAGAAATGAATCCCCACTTATCCATTACAACAGCTGTGGGTAAGGTAGAAAGAGCCAAGCACCAAATGCAGCAGTCCTTCCTTCCATCACAGGTAAGATACATTCATATGGATCACAAGACTCCCTCACACATTGTTCTATTTTTGTTTCCCCAAGAGTAAACAGTGAGTTTAGTTTGCACTTGAAGAGAAAACGCTCATTTCCACCTAAAAATAGCAGTCTGCTCTAAAAATCCGAGTGGGGTCTTTTCTCTCTTTTGACACTTGTTGCTCGTGTGTCTGATGTGCCATAGAGCAGAGCCTGGCTCGGTGATGTCAGCCTGATCTCATCCCACGGCAGCGCCAAGTTACATCATAAGGTCAGGAATTGCTGACAGCACAACTCCAGATGGATCGCATGCCCCCAGGACGAGGCTCCCACCAAACCCAGCACAAAAGCATCTGAGTCACTTGTAACAGCTCCATCAGGGCTGGAGGTGCAGGAGCAGCAATACCGCCTGCGTGTGTCCTGCTGCCAGCCCCTGAAACGGATCCACGCGCCGTATTGGAGCCCACTGCCATGTAATGATTCTTTCTGCAGATCAGCTTGGTTTTGCTGTAGGAAAGCAGGCACGCTTTGCACAGCAGGCCGTGTGCTGCAGCAAAGCCCTTCTGCTGGAGAGCCGCCGTCCTCGTGATGGAGGGCGGATGGAGTCTGCTTGGGTTTTGTTGGCTGTGTTTTGGGAGCTGCAGCAACTGTTTCATGGCATCTATGCCAAGCCTTGGTTATTGCAGGGTGTGATAGCATGGCATTCTGCTCTCCTGGAAGAGCTGCAGTGTAAACACTTCCATTTTCCAGCTCCGGTCTCCTCTCGCTGTCTGGGCTCGTAGGGCTCAGTTCTTTACACCGAGCCATCAGCTCTCAGGCAGCAAAACTTCGAACCAAACCATTTCTCTCGTTTCCTCTCATCTCCTTTCCTGGCCCTTTCCAATCTTCATGCAGCAGAGGGGAAGTTGTGCCTTGTGCTGTGGGTCCTATGCTGGCTCCTGCAGGCACATCAGAGTGCCTGGGGAAGTCAGCAGGTGGATGTGTGCACCTGAGGAGTGCTGGAAGCTTAAGGAAGTGGGTTCTTGCAGGAGGCTTCCCAAAGTGGTTTAGTTGAGCTTTGGAACTGGGATGGATGAACAGAACTGCTGCCACAGCACTGCAGGACGGAGGAGTCCAGCAGAGCAGAGCTGAGAAGGGTATGGCTACAGATCCAGTCGTCCTGTTCCAGTAAAGTCTCTTCCAAAGCCTGTTTTGTGGCGAACACAGACTGTGTAGCTGCTTTACATAAATCATTTTGATGTGAAATACCTGAAATTAACCCACAGCATTTCAAGTGCAGGCAGGTTTAGAAATAGAACCCCAGAGCCCCGCTTGCTGATCCCTCTGCCGTGTGCATTGGTCACAGTCCTCCTGCTATATTGGTAGCTTACGTTTAAAACCCACATGGATCTGATTATAGATGCTGCAGTATGTTCTGCTCGTGGTTAAGGGATGATTTTTCTTTTAACTCTTGCTGTCTCTCAACTCCGAGCGAAGGAAATTCGAGCGTAATGTGGAACAGAAGAGAGAATTAATTAAATCCCCCACCATTAACAGTGATGCAGTTGGAAACCCATCAACACCTCGTAATCAGCCGTCCCACAGAGATGTACTTCAGAGAAAAAAACAAGCGACGTCAGTTTGAAATAGACTCCCACCTTCTGCTCCAACTCCCACCGGAGGCAGCACTGAAGTGCACAGAGAGTGGGGGGGGAGAGAGGGAGGGAGAAAAGTCTAAAATTAATACCAAAGACGAGTCAAAGGCAGGTCCTGCACTCGGAGCTATTTTCGGGTTGGATGTGTCTTTTCGAACGCAGCCTGACTTTCTGGGTTGGCAGAGCAGAGTTGGACAGGGGAGGAGGTATTGGCTGTTTCTTCCCAGCCTGCTGAAGCTGAGAGACCATAGAATCATAGAATCATAGAATGGCCTGGGTTGAAAAGGACCACAATGATCATCTGGTTCCAACCCCCTGCTATGTGCAGGGTCGCCAACCACCAGACCAGGCTGCCCAGAGCCACATCCAGCCTGGCCTTGAATGCCTGCAGGGATGGGGCATCCACAGCCTCCTTGGGCAACCTGTTCCGTGTGAGATGATTTGGTTTTTGCCGCTGCAGGTGGGGTTGGTCCTGCCCGGAAGGAACAGCCAAAACAAGCGTTTTGCATGGAGAGCATCTGAGTGCATAGACACCACTTCTGCTTTCCAGTTACTCCAGAGATCTACAGGCTGACATATAAAATCCCCCATCCCAACAGCGCTGCTCTGGGTTTGTTCTAATAGAGGAGAGCCCAGAGCTCTCTGCCTTGCTGCCAGGATCCCTGATCCATCCCCCATCCTTGGTTGGCGTTGCCCATTGGGGGCTGTGGTTGGGGCACCATGGAGCCATCATGGCTGCTCCCCTCACTGCCTCCTCTCTCCACAGCACTGACGGCGGCAGCGGGCCGGGGGAAGCTGGATGTGTGCCGGCTGCTGTTGGAGCAGGGAGCTGCCGTGGCACAGCCCAACCGGCGCGGCGTGGTGCCTCTCTTCAGCGCCGTCCGGCAGGGCCACTGGCAGGTGAGCATCCCGTCCCACCTCTGCCTGGGAGCTGGGAAATGCGGCTCTAATCTCAAGGTGCAGCTGGGGGCTGAGATTTCATACAGCCGTAGAATCGTTAAGGTTGGAAATGACCTCTCAGATCCCCAGGCCCAACCCCAACCCACCTCACCGTGCCCATAACCACGTCCCTCAGTGCCGCATCTCCACGTTCCTTGGACAACCCCGGGGATGGGGACCCCCTCACCTCCCTGGGCCACCTGTGCCACTCTTTTGGAGAAGAAATTGTCCCTGATTCCCAGTCTGAGCCTCCCATGGTGCGACTTAAGGCCATCACCCTTCATCCTGTTGTTGTTACCTGGGAGCAGAGACCGACCCCCTCCTCATTACAACCTCCTGTCAGGGAGTTTTGAGTGTGAGGTCAGCCCCCTGCCCTGCTTGCTTTCCAGGAAGGTTTGCAAAACCCTTAAGATGCAGGGACCACTGTGGACCTTCTGAGCTCCCATCTCCTTCCAGCAGCTCCTCCAGGTGTGCCCTCACTTTGTGTGTTGCAGATCGTGGACCTGCTGCTCACCCATGGTGCCGATGTGAACATGGCGGACAAGCAGGGCCGGACACCGCTGATGATGGCTGCATCCGAGGGACACCTGGGCACGGTGGAGTTTCTGCTTGCACAAGGTTAGAGCACGTGTTTGGAGCATGTCGGGGTCTGCCCACAGCAAGTCCCCTCCCAGCGCCTTCTGCATGTCCTCAGGGATGGGTTTTGTGGCCCCATTGCCGGGTGGGGCAGTGGGAGAGGTCTCCATCACCTCACCCAGCTGTTGGAGAGCACAGTTATGGTTGGTGTACTCATCTTGGCTGTCTGTTTTGTTTTCTGTGTTTGACACTCATGGCCTCCAAACCACATATTGTGTAGGAATTACGATGGCAGTGCTGTGAGAGGTGCTTTGGGCACTGAGGGTGCCCCTGAGCTGTGCTTCCAGCTTTCCCCTCAGACAGAAATCAGCAAGCACCTGAACTGCAAGCAACACCGCGGAGTGATGCCCAGCCCCAGGGCCAGGGGTTGGGGCATGTTATCACTCCCATTTTCAGTGCTAGCATTGCTACTCATGGTTTTGACACCCACATCAACAGGAGGGTAAGGCCCTAACATGGGAAAGGATTTGGTGTGTTGGGTGTTTTGAAGATGGTGTGCTCTTCGAGTCTAGCACTCACAGATCCACCTTGCTCGGTGCTTTTAGTGTCTGATAACTGCTTTGCTTGGAGTCGTTCAGTCAGCAAGAATGTATTTCAGTTTTACTCATTTCTGATGTCACGTTTGGGGTGATTCAGAGCAGCACGCTGCCTGCAGCCTTCACAGACACCACTATTTCTGTCCTTCCTTAAATACAGACCAGTGGGACTTGTGCTGCCTTGCATGGGGCTGTGACAGTGATCACGAAGCTGAGGGTCCAAGAAATCAAAACCATAAAAGCCTTTTGTACTTGAAAGGGACTGTTCATCTAAATAGCTCATTAAACACCACTAAATCTGCCATAACACATGGTCCTGAAAAGTTAGCTCAAGCCTGGGCAGAGTACAGTGATATATAGGGTATGTTAATTAAAATGGCTTTAACAATCCTGTTTAATGTTTCATTAAAATCAAAGTGTGTGAATCATAAGCCATAAGCAGTAATTAGGGTGTTGCAAAGCAAATCTCGTTTGGCTGTACTTGATTAACGCAGTCAGCGTTTGTAAACATTTTTTATTAACTGTGTTGCAGTCTTCAATCAACTTGAAATCCAGACTGGTGGAGTTACCTGCTGCTCTGTGAGCAGCTGGGAGGAGCAGAGCTGTGAACCATGAATTAAACCTCCCTGGTTGTACCTCTGCCAGAGCAGCTGTTGGTCCATAGGCTGTTGGATCCAGGCAGAACCTTTCCCACTGCAGCAGGGGTCTGTCCTATGATGGCACCTGAAAACTTTCTGCTTGTTCCATGTCCTTAATGCTGAGTGGGTCAGAGACCCCCGGGGAGTTGAGAATGCATTAAGGAGGAGCAGAGAGGCACACAGAGGTTCTGCTGGGAGCCTGGCTCTGCTGTGGCACTGTCTGCTCACTGGGACCTTCAGCTTGGATGGCTGCATTGGTGCCCTGAAGTCTGTGTGTGTCACTCCATTGTGTGGTGGCTCTTCCCTTGGACTGGGGAAGAAATGGGATGGTTGGGTGATGGTGCAGCTTTCCAGCCTTCCCTCTTCCTGCAGGAGCCTTCTCACCTGCTCCAAAAGTCAGGGGGGGAAAAAACAACAAGAGAACTGTAAAATATCCTGATTTGGAAGGAACCCATAACGGTCATTGAGTCCAACTCATGGCTCTGCACAAGCGAATCATAGAATATCCCAGGTTGGAAGGGACCCATAAGGATCACTGAGTCCAGCTCATGGCTCCGCACAGGACCACCCAACAACAAAGGACTGTTTAATTGCAAGGAAGAAGCTGGTACAGATGAGAAGGAATGAAATGAGGTTTATCCTTTGTAGTGGAGCAGCAGTTGGCCTCAGCTAGCTGAGGATCATCTCGAGAGCTTTCACAGAAGGATTTGTGGGTTCCACATGGGGCAGTGTTACAGCGGGTGGCAGGAGGTGAGGAGCAGTGTTGTGTGCCACCTCAGCACACCAGATTGCCCCAGCCACGCTGTGCACTCAGCAGGCACAGTGCTGGGCTGTGCTGAGAGCTCTAGGTGCAGATTTCTGAACATAATCTCCAGCAAATGTTCACGTTGCTTTGCTCCTCCACAGACAAGATGGGCGAGCTGGAAGACATAGCAGCTCGCTGTCATCTGGGCAATGCGTGCTACCCAGGGATGTGTCAGCTGGGATGAATGGGAAGTTCAGGACGTTCACATTCCTCCCCCACTTGCTAAGCTTTCTGGAGCCAGGGAGAAACACATGCTTGAGAGTTTACCTACAGGAGAAAAACACTGCAGCAGCAATTCATGCCAGCCTGCTGTCAGGAGCATCCCGCAGGTAGGCACAGCTCCTCGGAGCAGCAGAGCTGATGCAGATCTCTTCTGCACGCTGGAGAGCGAGAGCCCTGCGTGTGCCATGGCAACAGGAGCTGTCTTTGTGCCACGCAGAGGAGTGTTCACTTAATGCTGCTGTTCAGATCACGTATGCGGATCCATATGCCGTGTGAAGCAATGCTGACCCGTTGGTATGGCAGCGCAATTTCTGCATCCAAGAAAATGTCAAGTTCCCCCTCCTTGGCTTGCAGTTGGCAGTAGTTTATCCCACAACGTTGTATTTATGTTGGGTAAAGTTCAGGGAGAAATACTGCTGGAAACTGTGTCGATTTGGGTGAAAGGGAGGGGAGTGAGGAGGGGGAAATACGTGCTTTCAGGGAAGATTGGGGATGATTTGGTTCCCCTGGTACGCCGCGACCCGCTGAAACAGCAAAATGGCCCTCATCTCTGACTCACACAGGCTGGATTTAAAACAAAACAACACCAAAAAGCAGTTAAAAGGAAAGATTGACGTCTCAGCTGAGGGATGTCAGATCCACCCTGCTGCTCAGACGGGTTTGCCAGGAGGGTCTGCAGAGCGAAGTGTGAACAAGCTTGCAGCTCGGTGTGAACAAACCTGCTTGCACAGCTCCTATCAGTGCGTTTGGAGTTGTGATGGAGGGTGAGCTACTGACTGGGAGAAATGCTAATAAAGTAATTAATAATTACATATATCATTCTCTTAAAACAAGCTGTCATCACTGTGAGGAGAGTTTGTGATGGTTTGTTGTGTCATAGTGCTTGCAAGTGAGATGCCACTTGTCCTTCCAGGTGCCTCCATTTCTCTGATGGACAAGGAGGGCTTGACAGCCCTCAGCTGGGCTTGCCTGAAGGGCCACCTGGCCGTGGTGCGGGCCCTGGTGGAGAACGGGGCGGCCACCGACCACGCCGACAAAAATGGGCGCACACCACTGGACCTGGCGGCTTTCTACGGCGACGCGGAGGTGGTGAGTGGCAGAACCAAAAGGGCAGCTTGCCTTAACCCCTCCAAGTAGTACTGTACAGCTTGGTGCAGACAGCATGGCTTGGTATAGCAAATCACAGGGTCATAGAATGGGTTGGGTTGGAAGGGACCTTAGAGATGGTAGAACCATGGAATCACAGCACGGTTGAGTTGGAAGGGACCTTAAAGATCATAGAAACATGGAATGGTTGAGTTGGGCTGGGAGGGACCGTGAAGACCATAGACACATAGAACCACAGCACAGTTGGATTGGAAGGGATCTTGAAGACCATAGACCCATAGAATCACAGCACAGTTGGATTGGAAGGGGCCCTGAAGACCACAGACCCGCATAACCACAGCATGGCTGGGTTGGAAGGGACCCCAAAGCCTCTCTGCCCCACCCCTTTCCATAGGCTGGCTGCCCTCCACCACTTAGGCTGCCTAGAGCGCATCCATGGCATTGGGCACCTCCAGAGATGGGGCACCCACAGCTCTGGGCAGTGCCAGGGCCTCACCACCCTCTGGCTAAGTATTTTCCTCCCAACATCTGACCTAAATCTCCCTTCTTTTAGTTGGAGCTGGGCAAGCTGTTGCTGGATGTCGTTCCCCAGCAAGCTGACTGCTGGTTTGCCATTGCAGGTTCAGTTCCTGGTGGACCACGGGGCCATGATCGAGCACGTCGACTACAGCGGGATGCGTCCCCTGGACAGGGCTGTGGGGTGCCGCAACACCTCGGTGGTCGTCACCCTCCTGAAGAAAGGAGCAAAGATAGGTAGGGCCCGGGGGACACCTGGTCAGCACTGTGCGCGGGCACTCGGATGAGAACCCCGACCCGGAGGCAGCCTCAGCCCCACTGCTGCTTCATACCCCCAAAAGCAGCCCCGAGTCAGGAGTGCCATGTTCTCATGTTAAATTGGGATGTTTTATTGCTGTCGTATCACTTAGAGAAAGTGAATAAACAACTGTTTCTTTGGCAAGGTCTTTCCTCCGGTAATGCCTTTTCTATCTTTACTAGTCCGAGCCGACAAGCGTGCTGTGTCCATGCATTGCTGTGAGCTGCTGCCTTCACTGCTCTGTATACGCTTCAGACCTCAGTGTTACCTGCACTGCGCCACGCAGCCGCTCACGTTGCGTTTTCCTGTGAAAGGGGATTTTGCTGGTGCATTGGCTTCTTTGCTGCCTGCCTCTCACAGCTGCTTTTTTCCTTTCTTTTTTTTGTTTTTCTTTTCACCTTCATCCATTTTTTTCCCCTCTCTCCTACAACTTTTTGTTTTCTCCTTTCTTTGAAGGTTGTCAGACGTTACCGAGTCGCCCACGAGGTATATCTCATTGCTGTCAGCATCAGCCTCGATCTGATAGCTTTGTCAGCCTTGCTTTCTCCTGTTTGATTTAGCCTGCATGCGTCCCCAACACCTCTAATCTTTTAATTTACCTCACCTTTGAATAATTTTTTTAAATGACTGTTGCAGAGAATAACTTGAACTCAAAAACTAACCCGCTTCCCCCAAAATGTACTGAATCTACTTATAGAAATAGCGGTGACTTATTCCTCCCCCACACTAATGAGCTGTCCCCGGATTTTGCCACCCCAGTGTCAGTCAGATAACGATGCTCTGCATTGGGTCCCCTTGTGCTGTCCCACAGCACTTCCCTGCACAGAGCATCCCCAGCTCAGCACTAGTTTTTGGCTAGGATTTGCTGCTACACCCATAGATATATCTCTTAATTCACGAGTAAATTACGTACTGTTACTCTTGATGTAACCGCCTGGATTTGCCCTTTAAACGCCTCTCGCTCCCCCCACACTTTGCCCCCACCCCAGTTCTGCAAACAGCACTGCCCTCTCGTGGAGATGGCTCCCAGCATTCCCCCACACGGCCGTGCTGATTAGTGCCAGCGTTAATGACTGACCGCCAAGGAAAAACCATTGCAATGTGGATGCCGTTAATTTTAAGTGCAAGAGGAATTGTCAGCTCCATCATTGGGCGCTCTTTGACCACGCCACAAGTTGTTCTCTCCAGCAGAAATTCCCACCCCAGGATATTTTTTCCACCCAGCTTCCTACCACCCTTGCATTGTATGAGTTTTTTACCCATCATGCATCCTGTACACTGCAGGTCCAGCAACATGGGCGATGGCCACCTCCAAGCCAGACATCATGATCATCCTGTTGAGCAAGCTGATGGAGGAGGGAGACATGTTTTACAAGGTGAGAAGAGTTTTCTTGAAGAGATAGGGGAAATGCAGCTTACAGCATGTGTTTGTTCCTCCTTTGATAGCAGTGTGAGCAGTGCTGCTGCCTTAAAGCCTGCAGGATTCCTTGCGCTGCAAACTGGCTTTGGTTAGTGGGGTTGGGGAGGGGGAGGTTGAATGCCAAACTCCCTAACAAAGCTGAAGCAAAGCCAAGGCTGTGTGCATTCTGGGCTTGAGCCAGCACTTCATTTCCTCCTTGAAAACACCAGAACCCAAGTGCTTTCCAGAGGTTCTCAGTGCTGATGTCATCACATCAGATCTGGCAGCGTTGTGGTTACCTAGCAGCTCTGTGCTTGATCAAGGCAGCAGGGCAGCATAGCCCAGAGAAACCTGTGAAGGAAAAGGAACTTTTTGTGATGGAAACAGACACAGGTGGCTTTTTCATTGTCCTTTAGCTCATGTGTTTTACCATTATGGTTAGAGTTGCTTTTGCTCCTTGTGTATTAAGACCCGGAGATCTGCACACACACACAAAAATGTGCAAGTACAACAATGATTCACTGTGAGGCTCCAAGGGTAAAGCAGAAAATATGCAAAGCTGGCATTGCAACTGCAGTTATCTGCCAGAGATACGTGATACGACTCCGAAATCTGAATCTAAGAGGTTTTAAAGCTTATTGCTCATAGCTGCAAAACTTCTGTCTGGGTCAGCATGAATCACGTGCGTCCCAGATCCCGTCCTGCCCTCTTTCTCTCACTCCAGCTGCTATGGATGCCCCCCTTCAGGGCACAGATCATCCCATCCCAAAAACAGGTGCCCAAAATAGCAAGGCTGAGTCACCTTTTGAAGGTGACTGTTGCGTCCCAGTAACGACAAAAGGAACCCAGCTGACAGGCTTAGATGTCAACACTTCATTTCTAGACATCTGAACTCCAGGAGATGAGTCCCAATCCATTTGTCAGAACCACATCAGCACCGTAACACTTAACTTTGCTATTGCTGTTGCACCCAAAGACCAACGCTTTGTGTTCCTTACCCTCTCTAGTGCTTGCTGAGGCTTGAGTCAGGCCGGAGTGGTGTGGAAGGCTCATTGCCAGGGTGCTGCTCCTCAGCACCATGAAGTTGCACTGAACATGCACTGTGTGGCTGCTGAGGTGCACAGCATCAACCCCTGAGCTGTTAGTGAGCTGTTAGTGGGCTGCCAGGAGTGCATCCTCCCACAGGAGGGATGTAGTGTCCTCTGCAGAGCTGGCTTCCTGTTCGCCCAGCTCAGAAGTCCAATTGTCCATAAACCAGATGGAGTTGGATCAGGTTATTAAAACAATTCTTGCTGAGCTTCCCACTGCCTGAGAGTGGGAGAACTCTTCTTGCACATGGCATCTGCATTTCCAGATCAGATACTGGACAAATGGTCTGGCTTTCATTTCTAGCAAACAGCTAAATAATGAGGTCATGTCACCTTCACCGCCAAAACACCCGTGGGTCTGGCAGTGCTTTGCAGTAAACTCACCCAAAGGATTTGCTTTGACATGTTCTCCTTCTATCAGAAAGGTAAAGTGAAGGAGGCTGCCCAGCGCTACCAGTACGCCCTGAAGAAGTTCCCCAGGGAAGGCTTTGGGGAAGACCTGAAAACCTTCCGTGAGCTGAAGGTGTCACTCCTCCTCAACCTCTCCCGATGTCGAAGGAAAATGAATGTAAGTCGCCCTCCTCTGCTCAGTGCACATAGCCACGTCCCTCCTGCACCCTGCCCCAACCTCCGTGCTCTCCTCCGTGTGCCCCGGTTGTCCTTCGCAGAGCACGGGCATTTTATGTTGCCAGAAGAGCAAAGCAATGGTTTAATATGCTAATATGCATCTCTGGCGATGAAAAATTCATGGCTGTGTTTACAGGGTTTTGAATTTTTTATCGCTCCCTTTTGCTGGTGATGTGGATTTGGGGGGTGGAGGCAATTTCCACATTTCTAGGGCAGTAGTGAGGGAGGAGGAGCCAGGAGATGCTCTCCTTGGAATGCTAATTAATTTAAAATGAAGGAGCATATGCTTAGGGGGCTGATGCTTCCCCAGGGCAGTGACTCATCTGCAGACACCCCCACTCGCTCCCTCTCCTCCCAGCACTGCTGTAGCACTGTCACTCCCTGCTCCAACCCAGCAGCATCTACCTAGCGACAAACCTCAGCAGCACGTCTGTTCTCCAGCACGCTGCCACCTCCCCCTTGCTCTCAGACTTTCACCTCCACAACTTTTCAAGTCTCTGTAGACTCAAAAAGTGATAACTCCGCCAGCAATGATTGCACGGGAAGGGAGGATGGGATTTTGTGACACCTTCATCGCTTCCAGCGAGGAGGGAGACAGATGAAAAGCAATGAGAAGGAAATCTCAGTGCTGGGGAACAAACAGCTCAGTTTTTAGAAGTGTGAATGTTCTCCTGAAGCAGGGCAGCCCCCTGCTAAGCCTGCACGTTAAGGACAAGATCCCCAGCTTACTGCTCATCGGGTCATCCCAGGGTTTGTGATAGAATCTGGACAGTTGTAAGCAGTTGTGCAGCTTTTGCACCTGTAGGTTGGACCATGAGGGTAACTGCCTCTTGCCTGCACGTCTGCTTTGGTCTGTTAGGTGGTATTTCTTCAGTAACTGCTGCTGAAGGTACAAAGAAAAGTATTCGCCACAGACCAGGCTTGAAAATGTTCCCCTGTGGGTTCAGAAGTAGAAATCTAATGGAAGGTGTTTGCATATTTCGACCAAACTGCAAAATGTCAGCATGTGGGCCATGTCTGAGAGTCTGACAGACCCCCCTGGGGTGAGGCAGGTGCTGCTCTGTGGCCTCTTTGCTCAGATGAGTCGCAGTGTCAGCTTCTCCCAGCAGTGTGACCCCGTAACAAACCCCAGCGTGGACACCCTGGGAGAGATTAAACCTCACCCTGGGTTCTTTTAGGGTACACATGGCCTTACCTGTCCCTGCACAGCTGCTTGGTGCAAGGCAGTGTGGTGTGCTTATAAACCTCATTTCTAGCAGGGTGGGCTTTGCTTACTGAGTTCTTGGACAAACAAGGGGTACTCTTGGGTGGTTTCTGCCAGGACTGCTAGGGCTGGAGCCCAAGTCATAGAATCATAGAATCATAGAATGGCCTGGGTTGAAAAGGACCACAATGATCATCTGGTTTCAACCCCCTGCTATGTGCAGGGTCGCCAGCCACCAGACCAGGCTGCCCAGAGCCACATCCAGGCTGGCCTTGAATGCCTCCAGGGATGGGGCATCCACAGCCTCCTTGGGCAACCTGTTCCAGTGCGTCACCACCCTCTGGGTGAAAAACTTCCTCCTAATATCCAACCTCAACCTCCCCTGTCTCAGTTTAAAACCATTCCCCCTTGTCCTATCAAGTCAAGCAGTGAGCATTCAGTTGGAGGAGATCCCCTTCACACCTGAGCTCAGCGCTGAGGACGGGCAGCAGGGTGTGAGCCGATCTCATGGCATTGCCACTCAGCATCACACCTCCACCCTTCGCTGTCACACTCTTCCTCCCCACTCCCAACAACATAACACAAAGGGAGAAGCAAGGAGACAGTGAAATAGTGGCCCAGGTGGGAGATCTTTGCCAGGCAGGTCCTGTTTGTAGCTCCCAAGGTACCAGCAGTTCCTTCCTTCATGCACAGCTTTGTTCAGCCCCCTTCAAGTATGTCAGTGTTTCAGAGTGGGAAGCTGAGGGCGTGGGAAAGGTTTCCTATCGCTTTCAACTGTGGAAAAAGAATCCTTCATGAGATTACATTCCAGGCTCTGTGAGACCAGATGTTTCCTTAAGACTGTAGGTTGTTGGACAGGGATTGCATGTTCTTGTTGGGGACACAATGAGAACAGAGCTGGTGTCACGCCGGCCTCCGGTGGGTGCTGACAGCATCCAGCAGCATGGAGAGGGCTTTGAGTCTCCGGGATGTGCCAGCAGAGCGCTTTGGTTGCAAGTGATGTGAAATCCATGGGAAACATTCCAGTACTGCCAGTTTTTCAGAGCTAACGTGCAAAATATGTCCGTAATAAGTTTGTTTTCTCCCCAGTTTGATTATGTTTTTATTTTTCTATCTATTCAATGACTCACCTACCCACGTATTGTAATGACAGGACTTTGGAATGGCAGAGGAATTCGCTACTAAAGCACTGGAGCTGAAACCGAAGTCTTACGAAGCTTACTATGCAAGAGCAAGGGCCAAGCGCAGCAGCAGGTGAGGAGACAGAGAAAGCTGATTGCATGCAGTTCTGTGTGAGTGTCCCCACGTGAGGAAGTGGCAAAGGAACATTCCTTCATGAGATGACAAAACTGCGTAAATGTTTTTGAGCCGTTCATCTTAGCTGGACTTTGTCTGAACGCTGTGCTGCACTGGGAGCCTTTGCAGCAAGACTGGGTGTTCTTTTAAAAATACACTTCAGTTCAACCTCAGCTTGGACTCAACGCAAAGTGTGGTTCATATTATGTGAAAGGGCAGGCTCCTGCTTTTGTCTGACCTTAAATCTCCGACTCCCTGCCCTGCAGCACTCCTTGCAGGGCAGAGCTGGTGACCAGTCATGCAGTGACTGTGCCAGCTGTTGTGCTTGCAGCCCTCAGAGCACTGGGCCGTGCATTATGGCCTTTCTGTGCATCTGGAGCCCGTGGCATTCCCATGTTCACCCCCTGGAAGTGACCCCCTGTGGGGCTGCCTGCTCCTCCTGCACTCCATGTGGGCTGTGCAGTCCTGATCTTCTGTACTGCAGAGGAGTCCTTCAGCTGAGCCGTGCTGACCTCGTGCCTTTCCTTTCATGGCTTTCCTCTCCATTGTTTCCAAAACGCTTTAAGGAAGCGTAAGAGCTGGGTTCCAGGTCATATCAGCCCCCAGGCATACAAGCATCCTTTTCTCTCCAACAGAAACCATGATCACTTCTGCCCTTGTTTGTTTCCCTGTTTGTGCAGCACCCCTGAGGTCAGCACACCCTGGGAACGAGGCTTTTCCTCCTTGCACCTGGGTTCCAGTGGGCTGTGCAGAAGCTCAGGCTGCTGCTGGGAGGTGCCGGGGAGTTTTTCTCTCTCTGTGATAGAGCAGCAAACCGGGGTGTGGGCACGTCCAGCCCAGGGAGGGGTATCATCCCCCAGATCACAGTCACAGTCAGATGGATGGTTTTGCTCCATAGTGAACAATGTCCCTGTAAACGACAGCCCACCTCCCTGAACCCCACCTTCTCTTACTCCTCACTGCCTTGCCATTGCTGTGCCATCCCTGGGGGGCTGCAGGCTTGCTAACCTTGCTCAGACCCTTCATTCTGCAGAAGTTAGCCAAATCCATTGCAGAATTGGAGAGCCAGCTGAGCCTGAAGCACTGCCCCTGGGAACCCCTGGGTCCTGCAGCCAGCTCTGACGCTGTGTGTGCTTGGCAGTGGGCAGAAGCGACTTTTTCACTGGCGTCAGCAGCTGCAGTTCCATCAGAGCTGCACTTGTTTACGACTACAGTGAGCTCAGCTGCTTTGGCTTTGGCTTTGCTAACACAGGGCAGAGCTCGTGGTGGTGCTGTGAGGAGTAATCAGTCAGTCCGTAATGCGCGCTGTGGAGGTGTTCTGCTAGGTGGGGTTGTGCCATCTCAGAACTGTATTTTCCCCTCTTCATGGATTGGCTGGCAGTATTTACCTTCAGTTTGGATGAAATGAATCCCAGGGAGGGTTGTAGGGCAGCAGACAGCTGCAGCGCTCACATAAACTGGACAAAGCCACTTAACCCCCCATATCCTCTGAGAACGGCTCCGTTCGAATGCAGAGTAACTTCAGTTCTCCTTTCTGTCCCTTTTTTTGAGCAGGCAGTTTGCAGCAGCCCTGGAGGACCTGAATGAGGCCATCAAGCTGTGCCCCAACAACCGTGAGATCCAGCGGCTGCTGCTGCGGGTGGAGGAGGAGTGCCGGCAGGTGCAGCAGCAGCAGCAGCAGCAGCAGCAGCCACCCCCGCTGCCAGCAGAGCCGGAGCCCGAAGCCCAGCATGAAGAGCTGTATTCCGTGCAAGACATTTTTGAGGAGGAGTACCTTGAGCAGGACGTCGAGAACGTTTCCATTGGCTTGCAGACAGAGTCCAGGCCAAACCAAGGGCTTCCCATCATCCAGAGCCCTCCCCCATCCCCGGCTCACCGGGACTCGGCCTATATTTCTGGCTCACCCCTCGGCTCCCATCAGGTCTTTGATTTCAGGTCCAACAGCTCGGTGGGCTCTCCCACCAGGCAGGGCTACCAGTCCACGTCTCCCACTCTGTCTCCGACACACCAGAACTCCCATTACCGGCCCAGTCCTCCGCACACCTCTCCTGCCCACCAGGGCTCCTCGTACCGCTTCAGCCCACCTCCTGTCGGGAGCCAGGGGAAGGAATATCAGAGCCCACCACCTTCTCCTCTTCGCAGAGGCCCTCAGTACCGCGCCAGCCCCCCCGCAGACGGTATGAGCGTGTACAGGTCTCAGTCGGGCTCCCCGGTTCGCTATCAGCAAGAACCCAGCGCTGTCAGCCCACTCCCCGGCAGGCCCAAGTCCCCACTGTCCAAAATGTCACAGCGCTCCTTCCAGATGCCCCAGCTGCCCGTGGCCGTGCCGCAGCAGGGCCTGAGGCTGCAGCCAGCAAAGGCGCAGATCGTGCGGAGCAACCAGCCCAGCTCGGCCGTGCACTCCAGCACTGTCATCCCCACCGGTGCATACAGCCAGGTTGCCCACTCGATGGCCAGCAAGTACCAGGCAGCGGCGGGGGAGATGGGGGTCAACCAGAGCAGGCTGGTGTACCAGGGCTCCATCGGGGGTATCGTAGGGGACAGCCGGCCCGTGCAGCATGTGCAGGCCAGCCTCAGCGCGGGGGCTATCTGCCAGCATGGAGGGTTGGCCAAGGAAGATCTTCCGCAGAGGCCGTCCTCGGCATACAGGGGAGGCATGAGGTACAGCCAGACACCCCAGATCGGGCGCAGCCAGTCGGCTTCCTACTACCCCATGTGCCACTCGAAGCTGGACCTGGAGCGTTCATCCCTGCCCTCCGGCCAGCTCGGCTCGCCGGATGTGTCCCATCTCATCCGGAGGCCCATCAGCGTTAACCCCAGCGAAATCAAGCCTCACCCGCCGACCCCGAGGCCGCTGCTCCATTCGCAGAGCGTCGGCCTGCGCTTCTCTCCCTCCAGCAATAGCATCTCGTCCACTTCCAACCTGACGCCCAACTTCCGCCCCTCCGCCTCGATCCAGCAGATGGAGATCCCTCTCAAGCCGGCCTACGACAGGGCATGTGACGAGCTGTCCCCGGTGTCCCCCACGCAGGGGGGGTACCCCAGTGAGCCGGCCCGTTCCCGGACCACGCCGTTCATGGGAATCATTGATAAAACCGCTCGGACTCAGCAGTACCCCCACCTCCATCAGCAGAACCGGACCTGGGCCGTGTCGTCAGTGGACACTGTAATTAGCCCTACGTCTCCTGGCAATCTCCCCCAGCCGGAATCGTTTAGCCCACCTTCTTCAATCAGCAACATTGCCTTTTATAACAAAACCAACAATGCACAGAATGGCCATTTGCTAGAGGAAGACTATTACAGCCCCCATGGGATGCTGGCCAATGGGTCCCGGGGAGACCTCCTGGAGAGAGTCACCCAAGCCTCCTCCTACCCCGATGTGAAGGTGGCGAGGACGCTGCCGGTGGCACAGGCCTACCAGGACAACCTGTACAGGCAGCTCTCCCGGGACTCCCGGCAAGGGCAGACATCCCCAATCAAACCAAAGAGACCATTTGTGGAGTCTAATGTGTAAGAGACGCTTGTTGGAGTAAGACCCTTATGTTTGCAGCACACACTTCCAAGCTTGATTTCCATGCATATTATTATTATTATTATTATTATTATTATTTCTCTTTGGTAGCGACATGACCACGTTTCTCCGGTACTTGGTGCGGTGGTCGGACACCATGCACGCGCTGCAGCCCTTCCGTCCCCCAGCTGACTGTGAAGCCACCATCAGCCAAGCAGTACATTGCCCAATTCCAGCTGAGCTCCCTCACTTGGCAGCTGCCAACCAGGATATCCCAGTATGCGGTGCGGGGTAGGCCAGGAACATCCCCTACGCAGTGGGAGGTAACCGGATCTTTTTCAGGAGACAATCACATCCGATTTCAATTAGTTTCTTACGTCTCAATGAGCTCTTATTGATGACAGTTCCCGGTGGGAGCAGAGCGGGTGTCCCAGGAGCCTTTTCTGAGGCTGCATCTGCAGGCTGCCACGCAGCAGAGCCGTTCCCTGCCCAACACTCTCTCTGCTCACACGGAGCAGAGCACCGTTCGTAGCTATGCACAGCACCCATCCTGCTTGACCGGTGTGCAGCATTGCAATTGGAATTGCATATCTTTAATTGCTTGCGCTGCTGGAAGGGGGGGGGGGGGGGGG
>JACDJE010000229.1:381066-410217 GCA_016647715.1 Pavo muticus | reverse complement strand
CCCACTCCCAGGAGACACAGCCACCCCCGGGTGCACCCCCACCCAGGGATCCCCCAACCCCACACGCAGCCCCATACAGAGGACACTGCAGCTTCATGACTTGTTTTTTTCATTCGAGCAGAGGGACACGCGTGGGTTTAACGTAATTACCTCCCGCTAATCACCTGCACCCCTATCAGCAGCACCAGGGGATGTTTTGGCAGCCTCAGGGATGACGGTAGGGCGGGTGTGAAGGCTGATGGCGGGGAGGGGCCTGTCCCTGTGTCCCTCCCCTCCATGTCTCCCCGTTTGTGTGCGTGTCCGTGTGTCCGTCACACAGCGCCACTAGATGTCACCAGGAGCTCGCAGTGCGCAGCATCTCCGGAGCTGGGCACCCCAAGGGAGCCACAGCACCCTCCTGTCGAGAGTTGTGGGACCTGGAGAACCCAGTGACATGGAGCACCGTGGGACCTGGAGGACTTGGTGGGACCTGGAGCACGCAAGGACCTGGAGGATCTGGTGGGACCTGGTGGGATCTGAAGCATCCAAGGAGCTGATGGGACTTGGTGGGATCTGATGGGACCTGGTGAGACCTGGAGCACCCAAAGACCCGAAGGATTTGGTGAGACCTGGTGAGACCTGTTGGGATCTGGAGCACCCAAGGAGCTGGAGGACCTGATAGGATCTGGTGAGACTTGGTGGGATGGTGGGAACTGGAGCACTCAGGTTGCTGATGGGACTTGGTGGAACCTGATGGGACCTGACACCTGGAATACCCAAAGACGTGAAGGCTTTGGTGAGACCTGGTGGGATCTGGTGAGACCTAGTGGGACCTGGAGGACCTGGTGAGACCTGGTGAGATATGGAGCACCCATGGACTTAATGGGACTTGGTGGGATCTGATGGGACCTGGTGGGACCTGGAGCACCCAAGGACCTGGGGCATCCAAGGACCTGGTGAGACCTGGTGAGATCTTGTGAGACCTGGTGGGACCTGGAGCACCCAAGGAGCTGGAGGACCTGGAGGACTTGGTGAGACCTAGTGGGATCTGGTGGGACCTGGAGCACTTTCCAGCTGCTGCTGTGCCGTGGGGAGCACACCCCAGAGGTTCAACAGAGCTGACACCCCCATTCCCAATGGAAACCCATCACCCTAAGAGCAAAGCCTGCTTTCCGCTCCAGGGCAGAGCCTCACGTGCAGCGGCCTCGAGACCTCGTCCCTGTGAGCATGACTGCAACCCTGGGCACAGGGGCACTGCACCTTGCAGCAGCATTATCTCCACAAAGCAATTGAAAATATGTCAATAGTTCTGCTGGAAGGGACCAAGGAAGGTCAGCAAGTCTGCCTGCCCAGGCACTAGCAGTTAAAGTGAGATACTGAGGGCAGTTTCCAAGTGCCCCCTGAACACAGAGTTGTGGGCACCCGCAGGAACCCTGTGCCATTGTCTGACCACTCTCACAATAGAGGCATTTCTCCTATGGCCTCACCTGAGCATCCCCTGGCACAGCTGTATGGTAACCCACACACTGTGCCATTGGTGACCAGGGAGCAGAGATCGGGCAGCTCCAGGGCCTCTCCTCCTACCCATAGATGTCAAACAGATCCAGCCCTATATTGGAGCCCTGGGAGCACTGCAGGTGTTGAGCCTCACTCACTGCAACCCCTGGAGCTCTTCCACTCAGCCCTCCAATACTCAGAAAAATGCCAAGGATGGACCCCTCCTCCATGAGCACACGTTGGCTGTGACAATGTGGGCTCACTCAGCTTTGCTCTCTGAGCGCCTTCCACCTTTCCCAGGAGACCTTCCCCACGTGTTGCCCACCCGGGGGTCATCCTGGCAGGGCTTCAGCTCCCGATGGCAGATGGGGATAACGCTGGCTGGCATCCAGCTGGCAGGATCCTCCCCAGACCTTTGGTAAATCGTTTGGTAAATGGTTTACCAGCTAATCTCAGCCATAAAACCCATCATAAAGCGCAAACCTTTAGCAGCTGGACTGCAGCTCGTGGCAGGGGTCAGCTGGGCTTTGGGGCAGAGCTGAAGGAGGGTTTCCCCTTCTGTGGGTGGGCTGAGACCTTTGGAAAAGCCTTGAAGGGGATGAGAGCTGGGGGCTTCCTTTGGAAGAGCTGGCAAGATGGGAAGCTCCGCCCTCCTGCTAAGAGCAGCAGTGTTTTAATATGGAGTCATGGAATCACAGCATGGTTGGCTTGGAGAGGATCTTCAAGCTGGGTGTCCTTCACCTAATTGAGGCCCTATCCACAGCCTTGGGCACCTCCAGGCAATGCAACAAAACATCCTTATATGTGTTTATAGCCACACAGCAGCCCACAGTCCTACAGAGTTGGATGCACATGGTTGCTCATCCCATCCACACAATGGGAGCAAATCCGAGGCCATTGGTCCCTTGCACCCATCAGGCACAAGGGACACAGCGGTGGCAATGTGGGCTCAGCCCAGGCCCTGCCACCACCCCTGCATGCTGGGCCCTGCCAGCAGTTCGTAACAGGCTCTTTAATTAGCAATGTTGCCAGGGACATAATGGCTTTATTAAATCTGCCTGTAATGAAACCATCACCACACTGCCAGGATGACACTGTCCCCAGTGGTCCCTTCTGTGGCCTGCAGCAGCTCTGGGCTCCTCTGGGGCTCCAAAGAACCACCAGGAGCCCCTCAGATCGATATCCCATGTCCTGCCCACCCACACCCCCCCAGCTTCTGCCCCCTCTCCTCCCTCCACCTGAGGTGATCCAATTACCATTTTGCTGATCTAACGCATTGCTGGTGGGTTGTTTCCTTTTTTCTCCCCCCTAAATCAACTTTTTACTGCTTAAGAAATGCTCCCCGAGGAGCAGCTGCAGGAGCACAGCTGCCGCGATTGGGTTTGTCACTAAATGCAATGGGAAAAATAACGCTATTTCAAGGGGCTGTTGGGTGCAGCTCAGCACTGATCACTTTGCAAATCCAACAGGTTTGGGATCTGGGGGCTTCAGAACCCCCCCCCAGCACTCAGAATCCCTGTCCTGAAGGCACCCATAGCCACCCCCAGTTTCTGGGGGTCCCATCGATTCCCATTGGGATTCAGCTTCCCCTGACCCAGGGCTCAGAGCGAAGGGCACGTTTTATTCCCTGCAGCAATTAAACCGCCTTCTCCTCGCTGGGAGCACAGTGCGGTGATAAGATCTGTGCAGCAGGCACTCTCACTCCATCTCCTTCAGAAGAGGCTGAAGGCTCGTTTATAGGGATTTTAATAGCTGCCTGGATAAACAGCGGCGATAACCCTCACCGGACTCGCAGCGGGTGATTAATGCTCCCGCAGCAGTCACGCTCACTCGCCTTGTGGCTAGGATTGTTTTGTGTTATTAAGGAACAGGGGGTGGGGAGAGGAAAAATGTGGACTTTGCCACATTTTATTGGGTTGATGCATAGGTGTGGAGGGAACACAGTGATCTCCTCCATCACCCCACGCTTCGGTGCTTGGCCAATGGGGAATGGGGATGGAGGGTGAGGGATGGAGGTGGAGGGTGAAGGATGGAGGACAAGAGATGAGGGATGGATGACAAGGGATGAGGGATGGATGACAAGGGATGAGGGATGGATGACAAGGGTTGATGAACACAGGACAAGGGATGAGGGATGGAGGACAATGGATGATGAGCACAGGGCAAGGGATGAGGGATGGAAGACAATGGGTGAGGAACACAGGACAAGGGACAAGCAGCAGATGACTTCTGGCCCTCCGTTCTTGCCCCATTGTGCTCCCACTGGGCTGCCTGTTGGGGTCTAGCATTGACAGGCATCTCTCCCAAGATGCTGTCATCATCCATGGGCTTTCATGCCCTCTGCTGCCTTCTGGGGCAATGTCACAGCCTCAGGATGTTGGTGCTGGTCCCAGCCCAGGGGGTAGAGCTGGAGGAGCTCCCATAGTGGAAAGCACATCTCCACCCCCTTCCCATCTCCACCCAGCCCCACCACGCTGCTTGGTGCTGCACAGGCAGGAAAGCATGCAGTCTCGTTGACGTCTCCTCCCGTGCCACCAGCCATAATCGTGTGTCCTATGGCCAACACGCGACAGGAGGCGTTGCCAGAGGGAGGGCTGAAATCTTGCTGACGTGGAGCATTTCTGCCGTGTTCAGCCTCAACAAACGCTGACTGTGCTCTTTTGGTGCTATGGAGTGGCTGTCGTGATGACACAGCAAACTCGCTGCCAAGCACCACACCCCAAACCAGGGGAGAGGGGATGCTCTGGGTTTTAAATGAGTCTTTTAGCCTGGAAATGGCCAAAACAACCCTCAATTGAGATATTTTGTTGATGGCCAGCAGTGCTCTGGTGTCCTGCTAACCTGTCCCCAAGCCCAAGTGACACATCAGGACTGTACACCCTGAGCCACCCCATAATGCCAAGTGTGCTCAAAGCCCTCTGGACCAGGATTGCAGTTACTGCTGTTCTTCGCTTGCTTTGGCCACAGCACTTGTTCCAATGGTTCGTCATCATTTTAGCACATGCAAGTCCAAAACAAACTGCAAAAAGGCGCATTGCCAGGTTTCTTATTTTGCAGGACGATAGAAGAGCTGTTGAGATGGGGAATTTGGAGCGGTGATGTTTTCCCTCTCCCTCACAGTGACGTCACAGCATCTGGGAAAGCAGCTTAGCGAATTAAGCGCTCTGATAATTGATTGAATTCATCAGTAAATAAAGCAGCATCGTTTAAAACTGCGGTTCAGAGCAGGAGGAGGAATTCTCCCAGCAGGGTTCTCACCAGCCATCGTGCCCACAAAACCACAGCAGTGAGGGAAATCAGCACACGAGGGTGCACACCCAAAATAAAGGTCTTTTTTTGGGTCAACCCCACAGCAAACCCATTCCCCCCTTTCCAGGATCTCTGCGATTGCTCAAGGGGAGGGATGGATCAGATGGGAATTTTGAATGCTTTGAGAAACGCGATGGGAAAGCCAAAATGTGGATTTGAATGAAAGAAAGGGAAGATGAATCACAGAATCATAGAATTGCCCGGGTTGGAAGGGACCTCAAGGATCACGAATCTCCAACCCCCCTGCCACAGGCAGGGCCACCAACCTCCACATTTAATACCAGACCAGGCTGCCCAGGGCCCCATCCAACCTGGCCTTGAACACCTCCAGGGACGGGGCATCTACAACCTCTCTGTGCAGCTGTTCCAGCACCTAAAGATGGGATTAATCATCCCCAAATGGAGACCATAGGGTGGGCTTACACCCACCAAAACCCCCAGATCTCCCCATCCAGCACTGGGGACATCCCTAAATTCCTCCTCCTTCGCACACCTCCCACCACACTGCTATCTCAGCTGACTCCTTACAGATCTCCTAAGATTTTTGCTGCCAGACTTTTTATTTCTTCCTGATCTGTGGGTCTCTGGGCCAGGAGCTCATTTCCCATCACTGCCCGTCTCTCCGCAGGGCCACAGGTTGGGAGGTTTGGTGAGTCAGGCAGCCAAAGAGCATGAGAGCAAACAGTGCTCCTTCCCCAGCAGCATCCTGCCCTGGGCAATATGCTGCAGGGATATCTGAGATATGGGATGTCTGAGATCTGGGGATAATTGAGCCATTCTGGTCCCATTTCTTCCATCAGTCTCCAGGGCTCTGTGCCCGGTGCTTGGTGCCAGGAGCCGCTGCCCCTCGGTGCCTCCACCATCACACACGTGTCCACACACACGTGCTGCAGGGAGGGGGATGCTGCTGGTTGCAGCTTTTGATGGAAATGCAAGTGTATGGGAAGTGTCCTCCCAGCTGGAGCAGCTGTCGGGGACACGGCATCTCACCCAGGAGCCCACATCACCCCGCAGCCCCGCGGCCACTCGCAGTCCAGCATCTGTCTCCGTGGCAACGCTTTGTGCACATCCTTCGATGTCCGCCCGGTCCTCATCACACGCAGCCCAGGGTTCCCCATTTATGGGGTCCAAATGGGTCCCCTGACCGTCATCACCCTCTCCAGCACCACCAGACTGCAGTGGGTGTGTGGGTCCCTCTGCACCCATGGGTGTCCCGTGGCAGCACACAGGCCTCAACTTGCATCCCATTTGCTTTCCTGGATCACGGCCCCTTCCTCTGCCAGCACTGTCCCATGTCTGATCTCAGCTGGAGGCCTTTAGGATGGGGTGTCACCGAGCTGCACAATGCAGCCACCCTGCCCAATGCAACGTCCCATAGCAGCAGCAGCACTTGGAAGAGTCTCAGGTACATCAACCACAGAAACACCGTGAGCTCTTCCCCGTGAAAAAAAGGCTCCAAACTGCCCTTGTTGGGGTCACCACACCATGCAGAGGTTGCAGAGCCCATTTCAGCCCCAGTCCTGGCCCAGTGGCCGGGAAAACCCCTCCCCGGCATAGCTGGGAAAGGGGGCTGGCCCTTCGCAGGAAATCTGCACTCATCAGTGCTTGGTCATCAGCCAAATTGGAGCCCAACCAACCATTTTCCCAACTTCCCAGGGAAGTTTCCAGGGACATGTGGCTGATTGGGAGAGGGGATGGCAAGGGGGGAGGCAGGTGGGTGTCATGGCGTCCAGGCTGCAGGCGCTGCTGATCCCACTGGTGGGCACAGGACCAGTGTCAGCTATGAGGGCCTCGTGGATGCTCGCATCAGGGTGTGGTGTGGTTGGGAAGCAGTAATTCTTGGAAGGGGTTTATTGACGTCAGGGGCTTGCGGACTCCTAAATCCCTTCTTTCTCTTCTGGAAGTGGTTCTCTGCATCCCATAGGTGCCCCAGTGGGAGGATTTGTCCCTTTTCAAAGAGCTGTGATTTCCCCATTGGGTCGCCACAGCCGTGCCCAACAGTGCGGCCAACAGTCAAAGAGTTGCCTTGTTCCCCTCCTTAAAAGCTCCCCACTCCATGGTGGGTGTCTGCTGCGACCCCACAGGGTGCTGCTGTGGTCAGTGGCATGTGGCCAGCCCAGGGCCAGAGCTCAACCCGGGCACAGCTCCCAGGGCTGGGGCCAGACCCCAGGGAAAAGGGATTTATTTAATTAAAAAGCAACAACAACAAAGAAACAAACAAAATAAAAACATGACATGAAACGAGCCATCAAGCCCATCAAAATGGATCTGGTTTTCATTTGGAAAGAACTTTCTGTTACTCATTTGTCGTCAGCTTAATTCCTCTAATCCAAACACTTCGTGGGACGGGACGGGATTTTCTTCACGGTCAGAAGAAACACTGCTTTCCTCTGAAGAATGAGATTAGGCCCACGGGGAGCTACGCCAAGAAGCTGTGGGTTGCTCTGGGATGACCATGATGGGGTTCCTCTGCCACAGCTGTGGGAGGAGCCCGGGGACAGAGCGCAGCGTGGGACAGACCCCGCAGCCGCCCACCCCGCGCTCCCAGCCTTCCTCCTGCTTTATTTTCATTCCCATCCTTCCCGCAATTCTTCTCCCTCTTCCCTCCCAGCCCCTTCCCCTTCCCTTTGGCACGGCCGGGCGCCGAGGGGACTTTGCACCTCAAAGGCAGCGCTGTCACCTCGCTGCGGTGCAGCCCAAGGGCGAGCGCAAAAATGCTCGCTTCTTATCGGCGAGGGGAGGCAGGCACGGTGGGCAGGGTTAGCGCCGGCTTATAAGCAGGCAGCCGCGTTGGGAAGCTCCCTCGCAAGGCTCCAGCGCAGCTCCCACCACGATGCCCGCGGCTCTGGGGCTGCTGCTGCCGTGGCTCAGCCTGGTGGGTGCCCTGCAGCCGGGGCTGGAACCCCCCCAGTTCGACCCCACCGAGGCTGGGGCTGTTCTCTTCGCCGATGCCTACAACAGCACGGCGGAGATCGTCCTCTTCCAAAGCGTGTCGGCCAGCTGGGAGTACAACACCAACCTGACGACCGCCAACGCTGCCCTGCAGGTGGGTGGTGGGATGGGGACATGGGGGGGTGGTGCTGCTGGGGGGGTCGGCGTTCCCCTTCCTCTCCTTCCTCCCTGTAAGCTCCTTCCTTAGTGCCCCAAGATGCTGGCACAGGGCTCAGACTCCCAGCCTGGGCATTGCAATGTTTTCCCCCCAAATTGTCCCCCTGGAGAGCCCCCAGCACCACAGCCCTGGCCCCACGGCAGCCTGGGTTTATTTTTAGAGGTGTTTCCCCATCCCCAGCACTTTTCACTTCCCTGCCCCCCCCTTCCCAGACCGGGGTCAGGTGTCAAGTGTCCCTGTCCCTGCCCCCTCCACGTCCCTGGCACTGTGCCTTGCAGAGCCCCAAGTGTGAACACACAGCAGGGTGGCACCAGGGCAACATTCTGTCATCCCCAACCCATGGGGACAAAGCTGGCTTTGGGGACACACTCCAAACGTGGGAAATGTGACATCTGCCCAGCTGGTGCTGGCAGATCCCAGCAGGGAATGATGCTGTGGGTTCCCTGCAGGTGTGGAAGGGGTTGGGACGTGTAGCTGCACATCTGTGCCTGGCCCCTGCTCTGCTTGGACATTCCTCTAACACTTGTTGGATGAGGGGAGCTGCCATGGCCACAGCGCAGGGACACAGACATGGCAAGGGACAGGGATATGGCGTGGGGATATGGACATGGCATAGAGGCATGGACATGGCATGGGGACAGGGATGTGGCTTGGGGTTATGGACATGATGGCATGGGGACTCAACCACAGTGCTGTATGCAGCTCAGAGCTACATGTGCCACTCCATACAGCAAATTGGACACGGGGTCAGCACAACCCATATGTGACCATATGCATTTGGGGACCTCTGTGTCACCTCCATGCCCTAAGCACTGTCATGCAGCCCCAAGCCCAGCCAGCAGCCTGTGAGACAGGGACACACACTGTGTGCTGCTTGTCGGTCCACGCAGGGCACAGCAGGGACAGGGTGGGGATGAACGCTGTCAGGGCTGCTGCCAGCTTGACAGGACACCCCATGTACCCCCTCTGGCCTTTTAGGGCCAGCTGACATGAGGTCTGGGCACATGCTCAGCCGCTGCCTTTGCAGATGTTGCAGTGGGTCCAGGGATCTCTGGGCACAGTGGGCACATCCCAGCCACACCAGGCAGTGGGGTTGGAGGCACCTCAGGGGCATCCCCAGAGCAGCTTGCGCTCTTTCCCATGTTAATTAATACCTGAGGATCACAGCTGTGCAGTCACTGTGATGTCAGTGCTTCTTGAGCCAGCCTCACTCCCTTCCCAGCAGCTCCCAGATGGTTTTTGGGATGAGAGGGGGGAGATGGAGAGAACTTTTCTGGCTGCTGTACCCAAAGTTTTGCCCTCCATGGGAGATGCTCCCAGCAGCTTGCAAAGCAACCAGCACACCGTTTGCCCGGTCCCAATGCAGTGTTATCCCAGGCAGAGAGGAAGAGGAGGAGATCCAGCCCCTGATATCAGCCCATCAAAAAGATAGCAGGAATATGAGCTGTGTGACTTGGAGACTGAGCACCAAAGGGTTAACAGGGCGACCCAAAGGCTGAATCTGGGGGGGATTTGGTGAACACTTGGGCCAGGTAGTCCCTGCTCAGAGCTATAGCACACGGGCTGAGCCAGGTGTGGGCTCCCCCAGGGTCTGGCACCAGAGAGGTGACCCAGGGGACAAAGTGACACTGGGGAGCAGCAGCCCTCAGCCATGCAGGGATGGGCAGAGAGATCCTGGAAGGACAGAGGGGTCTGGGGCAGAGCCGGCGGCCTCGGCTCACTCCACCAGAGCTGTCAGGAGAATTTAGGGCATGATTGGTCTGACCAAACACAGGCGGCTGCTCAAGGAGAAGACAAAACACAGATGGACTCTGCCTCCTGCATCTCCTGGCTCAGAAATAGGGTGCTGGAAGGGATCGGATCTCCCTCGTGAGCCTCCACACGTAATGGGGTGACTCCCATGGGTGAAGGGCTCTTGCTGCAGGGTGACCCTGGGGCTGCCAGTGTGATGTCCCCAGGGTGAGGCTGGAGCACCAGGATGCCCCAAGGAGGGCTCCTGGGCTGCTTCAGGCATCTCCCTCCCTGCCCCAGGCCGCCTCCAGCCCCACTGCACTGCAACTCCCATCCCTGTAACTGCAACTCCCATCCTCCCAAGAGAATGTGGAGATTAAACTAAAACAAACCAGGCTTGTCGGGGCCAAGCTGGAAACATCACAAGTAACAGCTAATGAGCTCCATAAATCATGCTGGGATGGCACAGGGCAGGTGTTCTGCATGTTCTCACTGCCCACTGCCACTTTTTGATTCTCCCAAAAAAATCAGTGTTTGCAGGCTGGGTGTGTGGATGCTACCAGCTGCAATGAACCTCTTCCCAAAACTGTGGCTGCTGGCTGCAGCTCCAGCTGCCTAAATAATTCCCACAGTGCAGGAGCTTCTGCTGTCCCACAGCCTGGGAAGGGAGGTTGGGGCTGGCAGGGTTGGAGGCTGGAGATGGTGAGAGCCCCAGAACTAAGTGCATCTCCTGAGGGTGTATATGGAGGGGTTGCAACTCTAGGGGTTGCATCTCCAGGGGTAATGAGTACTCCTCTGCCAGGTGAAACCCAGGTGTGGGGATCATAGGGCACAGAGCAGGGGTTGCCCACATGGCATGGACACCCCATCCCTCGTGTCCCCATCCCACCCAAGCTACAACATCGCCTCCAAAACAGTCTCAAATGCCACCTCCTTGTCTGCAGCTGTGGATTCAGCCGGAAACTGCTGTCTCTTTCTATAAATGTCACTTGGGGATGTCTCTGTTTGTCCCCACATGTCCCGTGCCCTCTGGCTCGCACAAGCCCTCGTGACACTGCATGCAGTCCCCCTCCCTCCATGCAGGTCGAGGCGTCGCTGGAGGAACAGAACTTCACAGAAGTGTGGGGGCAGAAAGCCAAAGAGCTGTATGGCAACATCTGGAGCAATTTCAGTGATCCACAGCTGAAGAAAATCATCGGCTCCATCCAGACCCTGGGGCCCTCCAACCTGCCCCTGGACAAGAGGCAGCAGGTAGGTATTATGTTGGTGAAGCACTGGAGATGCTTGCATACTGCTAAACCCTCTGAAAGCCATTTTTCCCTGAGCATCCAGACCCCTCTGCTGGCCCTTCATTGTGTTTTGGAGGGACGATGTGAAGTAGGGAAGTGATGGAGGGGATAGATGAGATCTGTGGTCCCCCCCTTGGGGATGCATACAGCCAGTATCAGTCCCTAACATCAGCACAGAGCCACCTGTGAGGAGGAGCCGGAGATTTCCTGCTTACACTGAGGGGCTCTGGGCGTGCCCTGGATACCATCCAACCCATGCCCATGGCTGGAGGCCAGCTGGCTCGGCTGCCCCTGGGCACAGCCCAGCACTGGGTACCTGAGCCTTCCCCATAGTAGTCCTGAGCTTGCGGGGTCTGCAGCAAGTAAAATGCTCCAGGCTGCAATGTCTGTGCATCTCTGCTGGCTCTTGGGTTACCTCTCCACTGCAACAGAACTTGGCTCGTGAGCCCACTGATACAATCCCCATAGGAGCAGCATTGGCCCCAGTTCCTTCCTGGAAACCTATCCCTGATAACAGAGAGCATCACATCTCCCCACACATCATCCGCATTTCCCCCCGCTTGCACCCGCTGCCGTCATCCAACACTGTCCCCTCCACCCACCCCGAGCAGAGGAATGGGGGCAGAGAGAGGGACGGAATTTCCTTCCCTGGGAATGAGCTCCCTGGACATGTTCCAGGAAACCTCCCGTTGCTATTGTTTGCTGTTGTTGAAGTTTGGAGAAATAAATACCCTTCGCTCCTCCTGCTCCTTTTTAATTATTATTATTTTTTTTGCCCACTCTGATAAACAGACTGTTCTATCTGATGAAGGGCACTATAAATAGCTGTGCTCCGGGACATGGGGGCTGTGCATGGGTTGTCTGTCCCAAAGAGCCTCCGCACAATGGGTGCAGAAATGATGTTCACCTCCCCCAAAATTGCGTTGTACAAACACACCGGGTCCTCTTCCTGACACACTCACGTGCTCCGGAGGTGGGAAGTCTTTGTAAATCCTTCCTGAGCAGCCGTTCCCACCCCCTTCCAGCCCCAATGCCTTTTCCCTCCCCACAGTACAACACCATCCTGAGCGACATGGACAAAATATACTCCACGGCCAAGGTGTGCCTTGACAATGGGACCTGCTGGGATCTGGAGCCAGGTACAGATCGTCCCCATCCCTGTCCCCTGCCTCCCAGTGAGCACACCCAGTGAGCTCCGATCCCCAAATCCTCAGCAGGTCGCAGTTGATAGGGTCCTGGTTCATGTTCATGGGGTTGTCCTGGGATGAGGAAGCTTTGAAGGGTCTGGAGCACCATGGCATGGTGGTGATGGGTTGATGGCTGGACTAGATGATCTTAGAGGTCTTTTCCAACCTTACTGATTCTATGAGTGGGCACCGTAGGGATGGGTTGGTGGTTGGACTTGATGACCTTTGTAGTTCTTTTCCAGCTTAATGGTTCTATGATTCTGTGATCTGTGTCCGACGCAACGGTGGTGGCACCTCACAGACCTGCTGTGGGACTTGCCCTGCTTCTGCCCCTCCTTCCCACTGGGCTCTCATGTCCTGCTTGTCCCCTCTGTCCCAGACATCTCAGACATCATGGCCACCTCCCGCAGCTACAAGAAGCTCCTCTACGCCTGGGAGGGCTGGCACAACGCTGCAGGCAACCCACTGCGTGCCAAGTACCAGGAGTTCGTGACGCTGAGCAACGAGGCGTATCAGATGGACGGTGCGAGCAGGATGGGGGATATGGGGTGGGCCAGGGAGTCAGGGCAGTGTGGTGTCCCACTCTCCCCATCCCATATGCACAGAGCTTCCATTTCCCCCCTGCCCAGGTGTTGACACCTTGAGAAAGGAGTAAAATTCCCACTGATGCTCAACAGTCCCAGCTCTTGGGGCTGGATGTGGGGGCAGCCCTTTGGGGTTAAAGCCAGGGGTCATCACTGCCTCCCTGCAGGATTCGAGGACACAGGCAGCTACTGGCGCTCCTGGTATGACTCTGCCACCTTTGAGGATGACCTGGAGCATCTCTACAACCAGCTGGAGCCACTCTACCTCAACCTGCATGCTTTTGTCCGAAGAAAGCTCTATGACCGCTATGGCCCCAAATACATTAACTTGAAGGGCCCCATCCCTGCTCACCTCCTCGGTAAGGGCCAGGGGTGCTGGTGGGGCTGGAGAGCTGTAACAGGACTGGGGGGTCCCAACTATTGCTGTGTTTCTCTTCTCTTGTCCCATCTCTGTCTCCACTCCTGCTGTTTTCTGCTTTCAGGCAACATGTGGGCTCAGCAGTGGAACAATATCTATGATCTAATGGTCCCCTACCCTGATAAGCCCAACCTGGATGTCACAAGCACCATGGTGAATCAGGTACAGGGCTGAGGGACTTGCTAGTGGCACCAGTTGGAAAAAAAGGGGACTTATTGGCCATAACATTGAGCCTATGGGGGTGGTTGCCCATATCTGCATATAGAACAGCAGAAAAGCCATTTTGGGGGAGGGTTAGAGACAGAAATGACTCCACGCCCCCTCCAGCAATGATCAAAGAGGCAGCAGATGAGAAAAGGGCATGGTGATGCAGTGGGACCAGTTCTGGGGGCTTCATTTACACCATCCCACATGTCCCACCAGGGCTGGAATGCCACCCACATGTTCCGGGTCTCGGAGGAGTTCTTCACCTCCCTGGGGCTGCTGGAGATGCCACCTGAGTTCTGGGAGAAGTCCATGCTGGAGAAGCCAGCAGATGGCCGGGAAGTGGTGTGTCATGCCTCAGCATGGGACTTCTACAACCGCAAGGACTTCAGGTGTGTGGGTCATGCAGGGTCTGCAGAACAAGACCCTCCTCAGTCCCCCTTGATGGTCATCACTTTGGGTACCCCCAGCCTGACCTTCCCCTTTATGGGATAAGTTTTCAAGGCACCACACTGCTCTGCTTTCCCCTCCACCGAGTTTATATTTTCCACATGGAGTTCTGCCACCTTATTAAGGGACTCTGAGGGTTTGTTCCCATCAAGGGTTGCATGGGCAGGCCAGGAGCCCTCACCCAGCTCAGGCAATGCTGCTTTCACCCGGCAGGATCAAGCAGTGCACAACAGTGACCATGGAGCAGCTGTTCACAGTGCACCACGAGATGGGCCACGTGCAGTACTACCTGCAGTACAAGGACCAGCCTGTCTCCTTCCGCGGCGGGGCCAACCCCGGCTTCCATGAGGCCATTGGTGATGTCATGTCCCTGTCCGTCTCCACCCCCAGCCACCTTCAGAAAATCGGGCTCCTCAGCAGTGTTGTTGAGGATGAAGGTATGGCAGCTGCTCTGCAGATCTGGAGGGTTCAAACACTGCCCGTGGCACCAGGAAGGGAGGGGGGTGTGCCAGGGTTGGCTGCGGTCTGGCAACACAGCCCAGAGAAGGAAAAGCCCCGTGCCTTTCACTCATGCTTATTTACAAGCTCAGATCCCTTCTTTTCTCTGTGGATTCACGCATGAATCCCTTCTTGGCTCCATAGACAGCCCCATCTCGACTCATGACTACACAGACATTTCCTGCTTGTCTCCATGAACAACCCCTTCTTGGCTCATAGAATCATAGGATGGCCTGGGTTGAAAAGGACAACAATGATCAGCTGCTTTCAACCTCCCTGCTATGTGCAGGGTCACCAACCACCAGACCAGGCTGCCCAGAGCCACATCCAGCCTGGCCTTGAATGCCTCCAGGGATGGGGTATCCACAGCCTCCTTGGGCAACCTGTTCCAGTGCGTCACCACCCTCTGGGTCCATTCTTTTCACCACCAAGAGCAGCAGTGATGCTCCCCAGAGCCTGTCCATTCCCTTCCCCAGCAGTCCCAAACCTGACAGCAGCATCTCTGTGCTTTATCAGCTTCAGTCTTTCTGGTGTTTCCCCTCCCCTCATCAAGAAGCTCCCAGGAGCCCCCTGAGCATCTCTGCAGAGGTGAGCTGAGAGCTCACGTGCTCAGTCACGAGGACAGGCAGTGGATGACATGTCTGCCTGCCAGGCAGTGCAGCGGAGGAGGACTTGTCACTGCAGGACACTGCCCAGCTTGGCAAGGATCTCCTCCCTGCAGCCACCTCTCAGCCAACACTTCAAAGCAGATGGCAGCAGAGGAAACAGTGTTCACAGCCTCCTGCTGCAGGCGGCTGCTTTGCGGGGGAGGGACAGTCCCGGGTCCTCCTGCCTTGTCATTAAATCTGCTCCATGACGGGGAAGCCATCACAGCACACAAGAGTGCTGGGCCGATGCTGTACAAGCAGCATGGAGCAGATGGTCCCTGCCTCCAGGCATCGCTGTCTGACTAACGGGTCCTTGGCTGCCACGCCAGCACTGCGATGGCAGCCAGCAGCCCTTCAGAGCACTGCTGCCAACCCTTCCTGACCCCACAGCTTCAGCTGGCTCTCCAGCTGGTCCTTCTTCAACCTTGCCTTTGCTAGGTTTCCCCAGGGAGCAGGGGAAAGCAGCTGTCACCACCCACTGTGCTTCCCATGGAATGGTGGTTACTGTCCCAGGTTTGACTCCAGTTCTGGATCCAAACTGTGGAATCTTTTGCTTTGCCATGCAAGCCCTGGGGAGCAAACCCTTTTCAGCCTGAAGACCCTGTAGAGTGAATGTGCGCAATAGAGTTATCCTCATCAGAGACCTTTTCATGCTGAGGGCAAGCACTTGGAAGTGAGGGTTTGTCACTTCCAAGTTGCCCCAGGCAGGAGCTGCAGCTAGAAAAACCTCCTGTGTCCCGTGCAAGCTTCACTAGAGAGCAAAACTACGTGTTGAAATGCTGTTCCAACTGCTGTTCCAACTGCTCAGCCAGCTCTCATCACCCTGTTGGCAGCAAAAATCTGGTGACTTTAGTGCTGTCCTCCCAGGCTCCTTCCCATCCCCATCCGGGCTCTGTTTCCTGCAGAAAGCAACATCAACTACCTGCTGAAGATGGCCTTGGAGAAGATTGCCTTCCTGCCCTTTGGCTACCTCATCGACCAGTGGCGCTGGAATGTGTTCAACGGCCGCACACCCCCGAGCCGCTACAACTACGACTGGTGGTACCTGAGGTAGGGATCCTCACCGAGGGTGGATGCATGCATGGAGGCTGAGGATGTGCAGGGAGGGGAAAAGTGGCCATGGAAATGGCTGGAGAAAGATGGGTGGATGGATGGATGGGTTGAGGAATGGAAATACAGGGAAGGACACAATTTGGCAGCTCTCTTTAGCGCTGTGTCTTCTTTTCCTGTTCCCTCCCTTGGTTCATCTGGCTTCCTCTTTCCAGCTTGTATTCTCGTTCTCTGTTGTCTACAGAACGAAATACCAGGGTATTTGTGCTCCAGTTTCGAGGAATGAAAGCAACTTTGATCCCGGAGCAAAGTACCACATCCCTGGGAACACCCCTTACATCAGGTAGAGGAGGTGTTGGGAAGGGGTTGGGGGTTTGTGGGGGGTGCAGGGACCCCAACTCTTCAGATAGAGACTGGGATGCATTGCTCCTGCTCGAGACACAGGGAACATCCAATGCTTGGGAGCAAAAACAATGGGGAGCAGACATGCGGCAAGGTGCCTTTAGCCATGCCCTGGGACACATCTGCTTCCCTTTGTCCCCAGTGCTCACCTTCACGGGCTTCCTCGGCAGGTACTTTGTGAGTTTCATCCTCCAGTTCCAGTTTCACAAGGCGCTGTGCCAGGCAGCCAACCACTCCGGTCCCCTGCACACCTGTGACATCTACATGTCCAAAGAGGCTGGAGCCAAACTCAGGTGGGGACAGAGGAGGGTCGGGACAATCGCCACGGGCAGATGTGTGCGTGGAAGCTGATGGTGTGCAAGGAAGAAAGGAAGGAAAGAAGAAAGGAAGGAAGGAAGGAAGGAAAAAGTGGCCATGGAGATGGCTGGAGAAATAGCTTTGCATATGGATGGATGGATAGATGGAAATTCATGGAAACACTGGGGTGGGGTGAGTGGCCCTCACCAGAGTCCTGCTATTATCCCCATCACTAGCTCCACCCAGACAACAGGTCACTGAAGCATGTTTGGTTCCCATTGACTCCCTGGGTGTTAATGAATGCATGAGAATGTGATGGAGAGTTTTCAGCCCCCCAAGCACAGGATAGCTGGGGGGCTTCAGTGGCAGTTTTCCAGGTTTGTGTCCCTCTCAGGAACAGTATTTTCAGCCCTTGTGGTGTTGAGATTCCACCACTGCTTTTCTCCTATCCATGCCCTTGTCTCATGTCAACTCTTACTTTCCCACTCTGTTGCAGGGAGGTGTTGAAGGCTGGGTCTTCCAAGTCATGGCAGGAAATCCTGTTCAACCTCACTGGCACGGATAAGATGGATGCTGGGGCGCTCCTGGAGTATTTCAGCCCTGTCACCACCTGGTTGCAGGAGCAGAACAACATGACCAACGAGGTGCTGGGCTGGCCTGAGTTTGAATGGCGTCCCCCTGTCCCCGAAGGCTACCCTGAAGGCATCGGTAAGGCTGGGACTGGGAAAGGCCAAGGGAAATCACTAAACCTTAGGCAAGACAAGGAGGTTTCTGCTGCAGATAAGTGATGCCTCCATACCGGGAAAAAGAGAAATACTCAAGCCTAAGGGTGTTGCTTCTGGGTGGTTTCATCTTCCCTTGAAGCAGGTGCCATTCGCCTGCCCAAATGGGTCTAGAGTGTGTAGCTTGTCCTGATATCCCACCCCCCATCCCATGGGACACTTCCATCTTCAGCCTGCTCCCAGGTTGTGGCATCCTTCAGTAGACCTGCAGCTGTGGGAAAAGTTCAAGCATGGTTTCTCCATGGAAAGATGCTCTTGTAAACAGGACTCCCTCTCTCTTCCCTCGTTTATGTCTTCCTCTAGACAAAATAGTAGATGAAGCACAAGCTAAAGAGTTCTTGTCCGAGTACAACAGCACGGCTGAGGTGGTGTGGAATGCTTACACTGAGGCATCTTGGGACTACAACACCAACATCACTGACCACAACAGGGAAGTCATGGTATGGAAACAACCCTGGGATTGTCTGAGGAAGAACATGTGGGAAGCCATGGGGATGCTGGCAGTTGTGGCATAGCAGGTGGTGCTTCTGGTGATGGCTTGTCTCAGGGATCTCCCTCAGGTAACTCCTCTCCTGTCTCCTCCTGCTTTTACAGCTGGAGAAGAACTTGGCCATGTCCAAGCACACCATTGAGTATGGCATGAGAGCCAGGCAGTTCGACCCCTCGGACTTCCAGGACGAAACTGTCACCCGCATCCTCAATAAGCTGAGTGTCCTTGAGAGGGCAGCCCTGCCAGAGGATGAGCTGAAGGAGGTGAGCTGCAAGGAGACAGAGCAGGGCTGGGTGTCCTTTGCCATTTTTTGTGTGAAGACACAGGCTTCTCCCAGCTTTTAGGAAACAACACTGGGCAGCTGCCCCTGCCCTTGCAGATCATGATGCTTTGGGACCTTCTACACAAAGGAAAGGTCCTTGCCTCCAGGGTTTCCCACCCAAATATTGTCAATCCCATCCTGCATTGGGGTCCAGCTGCTTAGATGACAACACCACCTTGTGTGCTGGCCTAACACTTCCCATATTGACTCAACTTTGCCTCCTTCTGGGCTCACACAGCCTTCCAGGACAATGTGGAAGGGGGCAGAGGGAAACACCCAGGGGCTGTGTTCTTCCCCAAGAGCAGGAGCAAGGATAAGCAGCTCACATAATGCGATCTCCTTTGCAGTACAACACCCTCCTCTCAGATATGGAGACCACATACAGCGTAGCCAAGGTCTGCAGGGAGAACAACACCTGCCACCCCTTGGATCCTGGTAAGAGCTGGCAGGGAGTTCAGTGGTTCTTCTGCAGCAGCCCCAGGAAGGAGGGATTCTTCACAGGGGCACAGAGAAGGGTCATGAAGGGGCCCTGCCACCCTCTCTGTGACATCCCCTGAGCAGTGTATTGGGTCTAGCGTCATTGCAGCAGTCCAACCCACCCAACACCATCAGTCTGCCTTCATTGCTCTCTCTTCAGACCTCACGGACATCCTGGCTACTTCACGGGACTATAACGAGCTCCTCTTTGCCTGGAAGGGCTGGCGGGATGCATCTGGGGCGAAAATCAAGGACAAATACAAGCGATACGTGGAACTGAGCAACAAGGCAGCTGTGCTCAATGGTCAGTGTCCTGCTCCTTCAGACACCCACCATGACCTTGGAACCCTGTGAGCAGGGAATTGAGCTGATCATCCAGATCAGAGCTAACTTCTTGAGGGCACGGAGATCCCACCAATTCTCGTTGGGTCCACTGTCTCACGGGGAAACCTGGGGCCCAAGACTTGCCCAAGAAGGGAATTGACAGCTTCTGCTCTTGCCCTACCACAGGATACACAGACAATGGGGCTTACTGGAGATCCCTGTATGAGACACCCACCTTTGAGGAAGATCTGGAGAGGCTGTACCTGCAGCTGCAGCCCCTGTACCTCAACCTGCATGCCTACGTACGTCGTGCCCTGTACAACAAATATGGAGCAGAGCACATAAGCCTGAGGGGTCCCATCCCTGCTCACTTGCTGGGTAAGAGCTTTGCTCAGCAGAGTTATGTCTCCCAGCAGGAAGAGATTGCTACTAGCCCAATCCTGTGCACAAGTTGAGAGTAACTGGTTGCCTTTTCTTTCCTCTCCATGTTTCCCTCCTGCACTTCCCAGGCAACATGTGGGCCCAGTCATGGTCCAACATCTTCGACCTGGTGATGCCCTTCCCAGATGCCACCAAGGTGGATGCCACCCCAGCCATGAAACAACAGGTCAGTGCTTTCACAGCTTGAACTGCCCCTTGGGACCCTCTGGTCACTGCCAACACCAACACTGCTAAATGCTTTGATGCTACCAAAAGCTTCTATGAAACACCGCTGTTCTTTCCCCATCTGGATGTACCACAGGCTGGACCCAGCTCTAATTGCCACCTACAGACCTCCCCTCCCCAGAAGGACAAGACTGTCCCCAGCCTCCCTCCAGCAGCCCCAGGAGTCTCCACTGATCCTCACCAAACCCTCTGTCTGCTTCTCCCCAGGGCTGGACACCCAAGATGATGTTTGAGGAGTCGGACCGTTTCTTTACCTCCCTGGGCCTCATCCCCATGCCGCAGGAGTTCTGGGACAAGTCCATGATTGAGAAGCCAGCGGATGGGCGGGAGGTGGTGTGTCATGCCTCAGCCTGGGACTTCTACAACCGCAAGGACTTCAGGTAGGATGAGGGTAACCAAGATGCTGGCATTGCTGGCAGGAGCCCCCGCAGCAGATGGAGGGCAATCCACACCTACCCTGACTTGCCCTGGAGGGTGAAAAAGGCAATGAACACCAGCAGGGAATGGTTAGGGTTAGGGGCAGCAGGAAAGGCAGGAAGATGGCCAGAGACCAACCCCATGGAGCAAGACCAGCCCAGGCTGGCATCAGACCTGGGGAGGGGATACATGGAAAGAGACCAAAGAGAAAATTAGCTTAATGGGATATGGTCATTCCTGAAGACTTTCACCCCTCAACACCGCCCTCTGTTCTCTCCCCATCCCACTTGTCCTCATCCAGGATCAAGCAGTGCACCGTGGTGAACATGGATGACCTAATCACAGTGCACCATGAGATGGGCCACGTGCAGTATTTCCTGCAGTACATGGACCAGCCCATCTCGTTCCGTGATGGAGCCAACCCTGGCTTCCATGAGGCCATTGGGGATGTCATGGCCTTGTCTGTCTCCACCCCAAAACACCTGCACAGCATCAACCTGCTGGACCAAGTGACAGAAAATGAAGGTGAGCTGCCATGGGAACACCACACAGCACAGTGCTTGGGGAGGCAGCTGGAAATGTAGAGGGTCAGGGCAGAAGGTGCCAGGGACATACACGATGTCTGAGTACCAGTGGAAGGGACATGATCCAACAGGGACACTCTGCCGTTGAGTGGAATGATCCATACAGGGTGGAGAGGTGTTTGCAGTACTGCCTTGTTCACACCTTCCCACTCTGGGCAGAAAGTGACATCAACTACCTGATGAGCATCGCCCTGGACAAAATCGCCTTCCTGCCCTTTGGGTACCTCATGGACCAGTGGCGCTGGAAGGTGTTTGATGGGCGGATCAAGGAGGATGAATACAACCAGCAGTGGTGGAACCTCAGGTATGCTCACGTTCAGACCTCTCTTTGGTGCTTGGCCATCATCCCTCTTGGTGTTTTTTCCCCGTGGCCCAGTTGCCTGCAATGGGGACGTGATGAGATACATAACCCTTCATCCTGTCCTCACATCCCTCCATAACCCCTCCCAGCTAAGCCCACCTTCTCCTCCCCAAGCTGGACTAATTCTCCCTCTCTGGCCCAGGCTGAAGTACCAGGGCTTGTGCCCACCAGTACCAAGGTCTGAAGATGACTTCGACCCGGGGGCAAAGTTTCACATCCCTGCCAACGTCCCCTACATCAGGTGAGCAAGCAGAGCTTGGTCAGGGGGGCATCTCTTGGATAAATGAGCCCATGCAGAAGCATGGACCTCCAGTTCAGGTGCAGCAATGCCACCTTGTTTCGTGGCTGGTGGGATTCCAGGTGGTGCCCATTCTGACAGAGCCTCAGAGGGGAAGGCTGGATTTGGGAACCCTCCAGCAAGCATGGGCTCATCTCTCCAAGCAGCAATAAGCACATGTTAAAAGGAAAAATGGCATCACCAGATTGGGCCAAATTGATGCAGGTGGAGCTTAAAAGCCAGTGATGCTTCTCCAAGATGAGATTCTGCAGTGAGGGGAGGAGGGGAGAACATTCAGCTCCCTTCACAGCTACTAGCAGGGTCTGTCCCCATGTAACCCTCCAGGTACTTCGTCAGCTTCGTGATCCAATTCCAGTTCCATGAGGCACTCTGCAAAGCAGCTGGGCACACGGGACCCCTGCACACGTGTGACATCTACCAGTCCAAGGAGGCCGGGAAGCTCCTGGGGTAGGTGTATGGGCAGGGCAGGGTCTTTATGCCCAAGTGCCTTAAAGTCAGGCCATAGCTCAGGAAGACAGGAGACAACGCAGCTCCTGGTGCCCCATCCCTTCCTTGTTCCAGCCACGTCCCTGTCCCTGGGCTGTGGGCGGGGGGACCCTGGGCTGGGCGCTGCAGCTGTGATTGCAAAAGCAGCCACTAGATGGTAGCTGGGACCCTGGCAGGGGGAAGGCTCACTCCTCCTCCTCCTCTTCCTCCCCCGCAGCCCCCTGTTCCTTAGGGAAAACAGCCCCCTCACTTCAAGGAAAGTGCCTGGAAAATTAACCCTTTCAACCCATAAAGTGAACTGCATCAGGCTGAATTCACTGGAGGGTTTTACCCCAACAGCCTACATGAAAACCTCTCTCCGTGTGTGTCAGAAGGCACAGACTGTGCCCCAGTGCCGCTGGCACCAAGAATCCCAAGCCCTGGGGAAGATGAGGGCCACGAGGAACCCACTGCATCCAATTTCTCCCCCCACAGAGATGCCATGAAGCTCGGTTTCAGCAAGCCATGGCCTGAAGCCATGCAGCTCATCACGGGGCAGCCCAACATGTCAGCAGAGGCCCTGATGAGCTACTTTGAGCCCCTCATGACATGGCTGGTGGAGGAGAACACGAAGAACGGGGAGGTGCTGGGCTGGCCTGAGTACAGCTGGACTCCTTACGCAGGTAGGGGTGGGAATGGGCTGGACACGGTCCAAGGTGAGGGCAAATTTTGGTCCTCACCAGGGTGGGGATGCGGCTCATGGTAGACATGGAGCTGCTCCAGTGCTCCTTGGCCACCCCAAAAACCACAGGGGATTTGGATGCCTCTCATTGATTTCCCAGCAAGCTGAGTCTCAAGCAGACAAGTCACCCAAGAGCCCAGCCAAAGGAGGGCAGGCGACCCACTGCACCCAGCCCAGAGCCGCCAGCACCAACCACATCCCTCCTTTCTCTATTTTCCAGCCACCGAATTCCACGCTGCCACCGACACAACTGATTTTCTGGGCATGTCTGTGGGCACCAAACAAGCCACCGCGGGCGCCTGGGTCCTGCTGGCACTGGCACTTGTCTTCGTGATCACCTCCATCTTCTTGGGTGTCAAGTTGTTCTCATCAAGGAGAAAGGCCTTCAAATCCAGCTCAGAAATGGAACTGAAATAAGGCAGCCACAGACGGGGGAGCGCAGACAGGGTGCGAGCGCGGGCACTCGGGCAGCTGGTGGCAATGCTGAGGGCTCTTCTGCCCACGAAGCCATGGGTTTCCACAGCCCAGGACTCCTCTCTTCAATCAGGTTGGACATTTTTTTTTTCCACTATGCAAGACCCAAAGCAGAAAAGAGCTATTTATTTGCCAACATCTGCATAAAAGGAAGAGAAATTCAGGCACCGGCGGGCACGGAGCCACCAAGGACTGCTCCTGTGCCCAGGAGCATGGGCCCCCACCACCCATCTCCAGCCCCTGTGCCAGGATGGGCAAAGCCATGGGGGCTTCGAGTGACAGAGGGCAGGCTTGGGAAGGACAGAGCATGCTTCTGATCTCTGCCCATCCCTGGCTTGCCCGCTACTGGGCTGTTCATTTGCATGGATGAGAAATAAACCCATGTCTTGTCACCCCCAGTGCAGCAGCTCGGCTCTTTCTTGGGGGTGGGGTGTCTCAGTGGGATGCTCCAGCACTGAATGATGCACGCTTACGTAAGAGCCGGGGGGGCTCCGAGGTCAGCGATCGCCGCCTGCTCTCCAGCTCCGATTATCTTGGGATCAGCAGTGTGCTTGAGGCTTTTTTTTTTCACCCCCATCTTTCTTCTGCTTCTGTAAATAAAACTTCGTATTTGTTCTGCAGTGATTAGGTGCAAAACTAATCCCAGGCCAGGGATTATTGCAGCCTTAAAGAGCTGCGGTCTGCTGCAGCCCCGAGCAGGAGGGGAAATAAGGGGATGCAGGATGGATCCTGCTGTCCCTCCCATCTGATTGCCTCCACTCTCAGCCATGCCTTACATCGGGAAACGGAGACCCCAGAGGCACCCAAGAGGAGCAGAAGGCAGATGTCTGCCCACCCATGCTCTGGTTTGTTGTTGCTTGCTTCCAGCCCTCCTCCATCCATGCACAGGACACCCACAGGGAGGTGCCACCACCAGTTTCTTCTCTTCCCACCACGTTCCCTGGGCTGGGGAAGCAGCTGCCCCAAAGACCCATGCACACCCACCCCAAAGCAGCTGCCCTGTGCCCCAGCACACTGAGCACTGTCCTTACCCCCCATCCCAGCCACATGATGCTCACAGAACAAAGACCTTGTGTCATGTCCCTTTGCAAGGTCAGAGCTGGTGTGAAGCCAATCTTGTTTCCAGCCCCATAGGGCAGGCTGGTGCAAGTGTGCTCCATCAAGCTCAGCTCATTGCTGGTAATTTTGAGCCCCGTGGCTCCTTTCTGCACAATTAATGGAGGAATGAGGTCTCCAAGGTCAACATGGTCCTGCCAGCATCATGAGAATTGCTTTATGGAGAGAAAAAGAGCCACACTGAACACTCTCATTCAGGGGCTGCAGTGCAAGCTCAGCCCTAACTCAACATCAGAGGATCCACAAGGAGCCGAATGTCCTGGAAGAGGACACTGAATGATGTCACAGTGTTGGGTGATGGGTGCACTGAGCTGTGGTCTCCTGATCAGAAAGGAAACACAAGATGAAAGTTTACCCAGGAGATGGAGGAGGACACCACATTACCTTCAACACAGAGCCAGGATCCAACCAGGATGGGAGGACACCACATTACCTTCAACACAGGTCCAGGACTTAGCCACACCAAGTTGCTCCCAGCCCAGCTCAAGGTAGAGCAAAGTTCCCAACCTGAGCTTCAATGGAGTGGCTGAGCCATGGGTGGGGGAAAAGGTGAAGTTTTCAGAGCAATCAATAATTGCTGATGCCCTCAGGGTTCTGCTAACCCATCACCAATGTTCTACAAGATACCTTTAAAATGAGGATGATTTCTCTTCCCCATTGCGATAACATCTGGAGAGATTTTGCTGCCTTCTGGCTTCTGCATCATGCTTCCTGCTGAAATCAGGAGGCTTGGCAAAATTGCTCCCTAGGAAATAAAAATAAATAGAAAAGAGTGGGAAAAAGAGGAGATTCCCTCTCAATTCACGTCGCTCCTCTAAGGGGAGCTCAGAAGGCATCACCCCACACCTGCAGGGGCTGTGTGCACGAAGGGGACGTGTGTGCACAAAGCTCGCAGAGGGCAAATCTGCCTTAAAACCCCACAAATCAAAAGCAAGAATCATGCTGGGTTCCCTTTTCCGTCTCAGGGACCCTTTTGGCACAGCAAAAAAGCATTTTCCAATGTTTTTGTGCTCATTATCCACACTCAGCGTGCTGCAGGAAGGTGACTGCTGGGGGGACCCCACGTCCCTGGTGCTGGCGGGGGCCCGGCCAGGCCAGGTCTATTCTTAGCTGGTGGGTGGCCAGGCAGGGCGTGCAGGGCTGCGTTCCTCACATTCCCCTTCCCCGGGGACAAGGAGCGCCTGGAAACATGCAGCAGCAGCTTGGCAGCACCCTGCACCCAGGGGCCAGCAGCAGGGGCCACCCCGGGTAGGGGGTGTCAATGGGGGTATATGGCACAGGGTTAGGGTCACCGGGCCCCCTATCCCAGGACCCTCTTACTCCCTATGTCCCCTCCCCTCTGAGCAGGGATAGGCTGCTTCACCCAGGGTGGTCCCTATGAATGTCCCCCCAGCTCTGAGCTGCCGCTTTCTGTCCTTGTCCCCCCTGGGCAGTGGCAGTGCCACTCCTGCTTCCCTGGGCTGTCCCAGAAGTGGGACCCCAAGCAGTCACCTCATCCTCGTGCCCACCATTCAGTGCACATGGGACAAAGGGGACCATCCCCAGTCCTCCTGCTTGAGCCAATAATTTCCCCACAGAGCAGAGAAGGAATTTCCATGAGCTAGAGGTGATGACAGAGTGTGTCACCAAGCCCAAGCATTCAGCTCTCCTCTCCCTCAGCCAAGGAGGATTCCAGCCAAGCAGACTCACTGCAGCCACCAGCAGTCACCTCCAGGCAGCTGTGATGTGTGGCCACATGCTGCCCTTACCTGGACATCCCTGCAGCACTGCCTTGAGTTACTGCAGCCTCCTGCTAACCCCATCCATCCTCCTGTTAGCCCCATCCATCCTCTGCTCACTCCATCCACCCCCTGCTTGCTCCATCCATCCTCCCAATCCCAAGAACGAGGGGAGAGCCGTGATCCTGCCCTGTGCCTCAGTTTCTCTCTCTGCAGAGTGCACGTGCAGAATGGTGATGAACTCAGCATGTCACATCCTGGAGCTGAACTTCCATGGCTTTTTCTCCTGCTTCCACACGAGAATCAGCCTCTGCTGGAGAGCAACCCCTATGACCTGGTTTAATGTCACCAAGTCCTTCCCAGGTTTCCAGCCTCTAAACGGGCCTCCCCCTCCCCTGTCCATCCCTGGAGCATCTCCCAACAGCCGAGGGCACAAACACTACTAGGCAGGCAGGATGCTTGTGCCCACTCGGAGACAGCCCTGCTGCCTGCCAGCAGTCCTATCTTTCTGTCCTCAGCCTCACTCTCTAGCTGTGTTTGCAGCCCAGCTCTAATTACAGCAACGTGGAGGAACACCAGCTCACAGTTGGCAAACATTTCTCCCGGCAGGCGTCAGCCGGCAGCTGCAGCACTGGGATTTGGGTGGTTGCCCATCCTCACCAAGCCCTGTGTCCCCATCCCGCCACTCCATACCCAATCCTATTCCCCCGACCCGATGCCTGCCCTGTGGCTGCAGGTGTGTTGGTGTGTTAAACCTCCCTGCACAGTGCAAATATTTTATTTCCTGGTGTTATCCTGCAGAGTCCCGCAGCTCGCTGCCTGCCGGGCAAACCAAACATGCCCTGATTGAACCCAGACTCCGCAGGAACAGATGGTTCGATGGGGATTGCTGGTGCAGGACCAGGAGGGGAGGGCACCCAGCACCTGGTCTTCCCAGGAAATTGGGAAGTTTCCCATTGATTGCTTGGGGTGTGGGAAGGAAGGAAAGAAGGAGAAAGGAGTAAAACCTCAAAAGTGCTGTATGAGGAGGAGGAAAGTACTGAGCAAGGGAGGAGGAGGAGAAGAGCAGAGCAGGGAGAGAGGATTAATGCTCAGTTGAATTAGAGGGAGCCCTTCAGCTGCCTTGAACAGCAGGATAATTTGCCCAGAGACCCCAGTTCTTCCTATTTGGGATAGAATGTAAGCTCAGGATTAACTGCAAACATATGTTTAAGTCCCAGAGAAGCCCAGGGAATTGAAAGAAACCTGGGCATAAAGCACTCCGGAGGGCATGGAGTCACTGCCTCACGGATGAACTGGTTTTGCTGGGATGATATGGGAGACTGGGAGAGCCATGGGGGCAATGGGAGAATCATGGGGGCAATGGGAGAGCCAGTGGGGGATTAGGAGAGCCATGGGGTCACTGAAAAAGTCATAGGGGCAATGGAAGAGCAATGAGTGCACTGGTAGAGCCAGTGGGGGATTGAGAGAGCCATAGTGGACTCTGAGAGAGCCAATGGGAGACTGCTAGAGCCAATAGGAGCTGGTAGAGCCATGGGGGCACTGGAAGAGCCAGTGGGAGATTGGGATACCCATTAGTGCACTGGGAGAGACATTGTGGGCAATGGGAGAGCCACTGGGGGATTGGGAGAGCTATGGGGGGCACTGGGAGAGCAATGGGAGCATTGAGAGGCTCCTGGAACTCAGTCAAAAATAATCTGAGAGAATGACAGGACGCATCTCCAGCTGCAGGGGCTGCATGGGGAAGAGGTTCAGTAGAAGGCTCTTCCACCAGGTGAGATCTCCTGGACAGAGAAATGAGGACTGAAGAGGCTCCACCTGACATGACCAGAGGGAAACAAGGCTTCCCAGGCTGCACCATAGATCCCAGTCTGGGAGAAAGGCTGGGGGTCTGTCCTGGGCTCCCTGCCATGCCCAAAGCCCTCCTGGTGCCCCCAATCTCCCCTCTGTGCACCTGCTCACCTCTGGGGAGGGCTGGGAGCTGACACGTGCCCGCATCACCGGGCACATCCGCATCCACGTGATGTGTCCACGAACAGTCCAGGCTGATTTATGGGATGAGGGAAGGGCAGGAGGCCAACCTTAAATCCTGACTGCCCGGTGATTAATAATCAGAATTATGATCATATTAGCCATAAAAATAATAGTTTTCTTTCCCTTGCAGAACCGGTCACCCAGGAATCTCAGAGCAGTTTCATAAGGCTGAGTGACCGACGTCCCTATTTTCTAGTGAGGAAATTGCGGCACAGAGCTGTCTCCCTTGAGTCACTCAGTATATCAACAAGAAAACAGAGGAGGCAGGAGCCTGGACTCTGTGTCCCTCTCCCTCCCCCATGCTATTAAGCTGCATCTCTGTAATATAGAGCAAAATATCCTCCACGACTCGCAGTAAATCATGGCAGAGGCAGTGTGCAGAGTGGATGGGGGGGAAGATAATGGGTTTTTCACCCTCTTCAACAATGGAATAAGTTTTTCTCTGCTGAGGGAAGGCTGACTTCCATGACAGACAGAGATAAAAGCAGCAGCAGTGATCTGAAATGGGCTTCTAGGGCTCCTGGCTGTGCCCACCCGCTTGCACTGCTGGCCAGGGGACAAGAAGCGGCTCTGGTGGGCACTGCTGTGGGTCAAGTGCCCCATAGCAGCCACCCAGTCCCCTTGAGTATTCCTGAGGTGCTCTGGAATATTAATTGAAAATCCCAGCAAAATACTCCTGCTGATGATAATGGACCATAATCCTCTTAGACCAATTTCATGCCTGAAAAATTGTGCATAGCAAAATAATAATAAAAAACCCCTCAGTGGACACTGTCCTTAGTAGTGGGCCCAGGGGAAGAGGGCTGGCCAGGGGGGATTGCTCAGGAAGGGAAGGGAGGTGGTCCTCTTGGCCTTCATTACATACAGAGAGGTGGGCAGGAGAAGCGCTGAGCTCAGGGCTCCGTCTGAACATCAGCTCTGGCAGGGCAGCGTGGGACCCTGTGTCCCACCTGGGTACCCACCAGGACCCCACAGAGCTCATGCGGCTGGATGACCTGGGGCCCAAGTGTGGCCCACGGGACCTCCTGGATCTCCCACATCCCACGGATCCCCCATGTTCCTCGTGTCCCCCAGAGACCCTCCGTGCCCACAGAGCCCTCTACCGGGACGGGTTCCCCCCGGTCCGAGTGCCCCCGTCCCAGTAGCGCGGCCCCCCCGGTCCTCTCGGACCTTCAGCACCGCGGGAGTGGACAGCGCCGGGCGCGTGGCCCCGCCCGGAGTGCAGCCCCC
>JACDJE010000229.1:325889-379121 GCA_016647715.1 Pavo muticus | reverse complement strand
CCCACCCGCGGTCCCCAAACTTCGGACCGGGTATCCCCGGGAGAATGAAGGCTCCTCCGTGACCTCCCCGGGAAGGGGGGGTGTGGGGGGGGGGGCAACAGCCACGCACCGTCCCCGCGGTATTTATAGACAGAGCGGCGCGAGGGGACGAGCGGTCCCGGTCTGCGGGATGGGGGCACCGCGGGGAGCGCGGCCTGGGGGGGGTCCTGGGGCGGTGCGGAGAGGGCTCCCCCCGGTACAGCGCAGCCCGGATCGCTGCTGTTTGCCTTCAACTCCGCGCTGCTCCGCGGCGGCCGTCCCTGGTGAGACGTTGCCATTTGCTGTTGCTCGGAGTAATCCCTTTATATGAATTTTTGGGGGCTGGTTTGCGTGTGAAGCAGAGCAAAGAGTTCGTGCGCATCGGGGAGCGCTGGGGGTTGCGTGGGGGGGGTGTGGGGGGGGCTGCGCTCACCCTGCCCGATGGGGCTGGTTTGTCCCTGTGCAGCTGGGGACAAGAGAGCGGGATCCCCCCCGCAGCCCCCCCACATTCTGCAGTGGGGTTATGGGGCTGCACACCCCCAGCACCCCGACCCTCAGCGCTTTGTCCCTGCTGTCCCAGTTTGCCGCCTGGGCAGACGTCCCTGCGGGATCTGCGCCGCTGCTCTGGCAGTGAGTGACGTGACCCCGAGGAAGGGAAGCGAGAAAAACTGTGCCTGGTTCCTATCAGTCCCTGCTGGGGAGCGGCGGCTGCGGGGCAGCGGGGGCACACGATGAGCTGTGCCAGCAGGTAAGCAGCCAGGCCCCTCCAAAACATGCCCCTGCGCTGCCCTGCTGGTGGAACAGGTGTTGGGGGCACCCAGCTGAGCCCCCATCACATCACCCTTCCCTGCCCATGAGTGCAGTTCCCATGGGTGGAACAGTGCTGGGAGCTGCAGAGCACAGTGCACCCCTCCCAGCTACTCACAATTGCATGGGCAAACCTATAGATGTGGTCAGGGCAGAAAGCAAATCTGGCAGGCAGAAATCCCCTCTAGGAGAGCTGGCTGTCTTGCTTGTCCCCACGCCAGCCTTGGGCACATCCCCTGTGCCATAAATCCTGTCCTGCGTCATCACAACCCAGACACAGCCCATGGGGGGAGATGTTTGTCACCCAAAAGTGGGGTTTGGGGTCCCCTCCCCGCCCTCACATTGGGATTTGGGACCACCTGGACGTGGTGGTTTGTGCTGTTTGCGGTGAAAATGCCCACACCAAAACATGGCCATTATGTATGGGGAGAGGGGGGTGCCAGGGGTGGGAGCCCCCCAACAAGGGGCTGACACAGAACACTGCGGTGCTGGTAGCCCCACTGCTCCAGGGACCCCGAGGTGACATTAAGGGGAGCCCCGATGTGCCAGGGGGCCCCCATTCCCCACCCTGCAGCCATTTCTCCACGTTGGAGCAAAGCCGGTGCTCGGCACGGGGCTCTGAAGCACAGATGCCATTCCTGGGTAATCCAGGAGATTAATTGGGGTCTGGGCTGCGAGGCGGCCTCCAAAGGGACCCTCTGAGCTGAGCTGCCGCCGGCTCTGGCCCAGGAGGGTGCCAAAGGCTGGGGGGGTGCTCAGCCCTTCGCATCAACATCCACAGCTCCTCCACTGCTGCATCCCAGCACAACCCGTCCTGGTGCCCAGCACACCCTGATCATAAGGAACACCAACAAATAATAATAATATTAAAAAAAAATCATATCTCAAATCAGGATCTCCTGTAGGAAAAAGGCTCTGTCCAGGCTGAGCACCACAGGCACAGCATCTCTATGAGACCCCACAGCATGACACGAGTCTGGCTCCAGCCCAGCGATGCAGAAGCGCCGCTCCCTGCCTCAGTGTCCCCTTTCCTCCACCTGAGCCCCAGACTTCTGCAGCACGTGGGCCACGCAGCTCAGCAGGGTCTGGGTTTCAGCTTCAGCCTGAAGGCACAATTATCCCATAAAACATTCGGAGGATCATTAGCGTGGCAGGTTTCAGCCTGGCTTCCCGCAGAAGCTGAGCTCACGCCTCCTCTCACCTCTTGCCTGACTTGAGTCAGATCTGAGCAGGATGGGAAGTGCCTGATATGTCTCAGGTGCCTGATGAGCTCCTGGGTCGAGATGGGCTCTGCTGCTCTTCCCCATGCCCGGCAGAGATGGGTTTCCCATGCATCAGACAGCAGTGAGCCCTTATGTGCAAGCAAAGGGAGGAGATTTGGGGCTGTGCAGTTTGGCATTTTAGCAAGGACCCTCCTCTGAGGGTCTCCATGGATTCCATTTTGCATGAAATCAGGGGAATTTTCTCCCAGAGCAGGTTGGTGATCCTCCCACACCTCCCACTGGGATCACCTGGAAGCCCAGCACCAGTCCTGCGGTGATGACACAGCAGATGGGCACCAAAAGTCCCCCCCACAGATCGGGTACCCCAATCCCTGTGTGCCCCCACCTCAGCCCCGCGCTCTCCCGTGTCCCCGCAGACCGCAAGTTCCTGATCGCCAACGCTCAGATGGAGAACTGCGCCATCATCTACTGCAACGACGGCTTCTGTGAGATGTTTGGTTACTCTCGTGTCGAGGTGATGCAGCGGCCCTGCACCTGCGACTTCCTCACCGGCCCCGACACCACCAAGAGCTCCATTGCGCAGCTGACGCAGGCGCTGCTGGGCTCCGAGGAGTGCAAGCTGGAGATCCTCTACTACCGCAAAGACAGTAAGGGGCGCTTCTGGTGGGGCAAAGTGGAGGTGGGAGGTGGGGTGGGTGGTCCTGGGGGGTGTCACCCATCTCAGCTGGAAAATGAACCGTAGAGTGGTTTGGGTTGGAGGGGACCTTAAATACGACCCCTCCCCGTGCGCAGGGGCAGCTCCCGCTGGAGGAGCTTGCCCAAGGTCCCATCCAACCTGGCACTGAGCATCTCCAGGAATGGGGCATCCACAGTTCTCTTCTGTTGGCTGTCTGAGGTTGGGCAGGGGTTCTGCTGGCACCAGGGCACTGGGATTGCACTCAGGGCTTTGCCCCCCAGGGGTGGGAGCAGGGTGACCCTGTGGTGGCTCTCAGCAGGATGGACCTGCCTGTGCCATGATTCGGGTGCTGGGACCTTAAGCAAGGGAAGGAGCCAATGGATTATTTGGGAATGGGATTGCAAGCCTTTAGTGGTGTTTGAGAGTGATGGGAGCACTCACAACATCCCTGTGCCATGAATGAGGATCCCATGGGATGCCATGGAGGATCTTTGGATGTGGTCCCCCAGTCTGTGCTCCATGATGGGGTGAGATCGTCGGCTCCAGCCCAGAGCCATCCGCAGGCAGGCATCGAGCAGGATGTGGCTGTGCGTGCACAGATGGAATTACACTAAGATGAAAATGAAGCTTTGATGGAAAATACTAGTGATTAGTTCTAATACTGCAGCAAGTTAAATAAATATTTAGTGCTTGACGTTGCCAAACAGCAGTGGCCAAGGCTGGCAGGGGAAGGGAGAATTCAGGAGATCAGATGCTTGTTGGAGGTAAAAGATGTGAAGTATTTCCCTTTTCTTCAACCTGTGGCACTTCTCCATCACTTCAGATTGCGTTGCTGGACGTAGGCTTGGGAAAGGGGCTGCACCTTGCTTCTGTCAGCTCTGAGCACAGGGGATGGAGGAGAAAGCACCGGGAAGGGAACACACAGCAGGAACCAGGCTGCCAGCCCACGCCCTATCTGCGGGCAGGGATCCGGCTGTCCTGGCGCTAATGCCAGCCCCTATCTCCTGGTGGGGCTGCGGGCTGGAGAGGGCTGGCCGGAGCCCAGCATGGCCGGGAAGGCACGAGGGGGAGCAGGCACACGCCGTCCCCTGCTGCTCCCTGCAGCCAACGCGTGGCTGTGACGAGGTCAGCACCCGCAGCTCTGGGCAAGAAAGCAGCCCCAGCAGATGCAAGCAGCATCCCCTTCCCACCAGCACCCAACAACTGGGGGTGATCCTGGCCCTGTGGCTGCAGCTGGCAGCTTCCCAAAGGATTTGGGACCATGTTGCATCCATCCCCCGCTGGCAGCACAATCCAGCTCCATCCTCCCCTGCTCGGAGTGCTCCCGACGTGGGATGCTCACCGCTCTGCTGCTCTTCCCCTAGGCCATAGGAAACGCTCAGAGCTGCTTTCTTTTCTTTCTCTCTCTCTTTTTTTTTTTTATTAAGAAAAAAATAAAAGGGGGTAAATTAAAGAAAAAACACACAACAAAGCTCAGAAGAAAGCCCTTGGCGGCTATTTTTAAAACCCCACCGGCAATATGCTTTCCAATTGTCTCCCCCCAGCACTCAGCCTGCGCCCGCTCAGCCCATTATAAATGGGTCTTATCGGCAAAGAAAAGGCCTTCGCATTACAGGGAGCTGCTGCTTAATTAGACCACGGAGGCTCCGAGCCGCCCGTCCTCCTTTTCAGCACGGCGGCACCAATCTCCAGGCTCGACCTGCTGTTTATTACTGCGGTACTCCGGGCTCTGCAGCTCGCGTGGTTGTTTCCTGGCTTTTGTGATTGCCAGAGATGATGTTATCCCCCAAAGCTGCCTGCCACGGCCCCCCCAGCAGCGCTAGGGAGGGATGAATGGAGGGGATGGGGGGGCTCAGAGGGGGATGGGGTGCACTGAGGGGGTCAGGGTGCCCACGCACAGCCAGGTTCCCATATGGGGTGTTGCTTCAGGGCGTTGCTTTGGGGTGTTGCTTTGGGGTGTGCCAGCGCATCCCTGGGGACAACAGCACTGCCTACTCTGCTCCAGGACACCTGCGCTGCCATTAACGTGCTGCTAATTATGAAAGGTGGAATGGAGGCATTAAGTGCTGGTAGGGGAAGACAAGACCCTCCCCACCACAGCAGACCCAAAACAGCTGTGGGAAGAGGGCAGAGCCCTGCTGCAGGCTGTGATGCTTCGGCCTACACCAACAGCTCAGCCCCAAGTTCATTTCCATTCAGGATGCTGCCCGGGTGTGCCCAAACCAAAGGGATCAGGATCAGCCCCACAAAGAGCTGTCCTGGCTCAGGTCCCCTCCATGGCTGGGGCTGAACTGGCACTGAGGGATCAGGGAGGGGTGTGGGAGTCCCCAGGGCTCCCCTTGCAGGGCCGGTGGCCACAAGTGCTGGGCACAGTGACATGGCACAGCCGGAGAGGCAGCAGCTGGCACCGAGCGCTGCGCTGTTAATCTGTGTGGATGCTTATGAATATGGAAAGGGAGACGTGGGGACGAGACAGCTGCTGGGACAACCACCTGCTAACAGCCCTGCCATCCCCATCCCTGTCCCTGTCGTCACTGTGGCCAGAGCCCAGGGCTCATCCCCTCAAGGACCATTCATGTCACTCCCTGTGGGTTTAGGGGCTGGGATCAGCCAGCGGAGTCCCTGCACTGTGCCACAGCTGGGATTTCCCTGGGGACACGGTGTCCCCACTGAGGTGCCCTGCAGCTTCCTGTGTGGCTGGTGGCCAGGCAGGCATGGCTGTGGGGTGTCACTGCAGGTGTTGTGTCCCCGTGGCATGGAGCAAAGGGGACCTCCCTCTTGGGGCAGCACAACAAACCACAGCCCTATCCGTTTGCTTTTACCAAAACGTGTGGGGTTTTTGGCCACGCCTGGGCTGTTTGCTCTGTGTTTCTTTAAGGGTCTGTCTCAGCAGAGCTGAGCTGTGACCTCAGTAAGGGGACAGCCACCATAGCCTGACTCCATATGGGCATGTATAAACATTCCCAGTCCCAATGACAAACACTGCTGCCCTGGAGAGCTGGCCACGTCCCTCCTTGGCACAGCTCCTCCAGCTCTGCTTGGGGATGGCGCGATCAGGGTCCAGATCTGGAAGGAACACATATCCCACCTCTGCAGCTCCCTGGAGCAGATGTCCCATGAACGGAGAGATGGACCCAGAGCATCCCCACCACCCTCAGGGATGTGCTGCTCTTTGAGTTTCCTAAAGCTAGTTTATCCCTGGGAAGGAGCAAGGCCCAGCCCTCCTGGACATCCCAGGTGTTGGGGTGGCTCCATCCCNCTGCTCTGGCAGTGAGTGACGTGACCCCGAGGAAGGGAAGCGAGAAAAACTGTGCCTGGTTCCTATCAGTCCCTGCTGGGGAGCGGCGGCTGCGGGGCCACACCCCTATTCCATTACCCCCAGCACCTCCAAGAACTCCACCTCCAGCATCCCCAGTGCCCCACTGTCCCAGCACCCCAAGACCCCATCTCCAATACTTCCAACACTCCAGGAATCCCACCTCCAGCATCACAAGGATCTCAACTCCAACACCCCAGGGATCCACTTCCATCACCCCTAGAACACAAGAACCCCACCTCCATCATCTCCAGCACCCCAACAGCCCTACCTCCATCATCCTCAGAACCCCCATGCCCATTCTCCAACGCCCCAAGGATCACCTCTATCAGCTCCGTTGCCACTAGCACACAAGGACTTCATCTCCATCGCCTCCATTACCTTAAGAGCCAACAACTCCGTCACCTCCAAAACCCCAAGGACCCTTCCTGCATCACCCTAGCACACAAGAACCCCATCTCCATCATCTCTATTACCCTAAGTACCCCACTTCTGTCATCTCCAGCACTCCAAGAACCCCACTTCCAACATACCCAGCACCCCAGTGTCCCAGCATCCCCAAGACTTCATCTCAATCACCCACAGAACCCAATGGACCCCACTTTCATCACCCCAAGGACACCACCTCCATTACCCCGAAGACCCCACCTCTCCATCACCTCTATTACCCCAAAACCCCACCTCCATCATCCCAAGGATCCCACCTCCACCACCTCCATTACCCCAAAGACCACACCTCCATCACCTCCATTACCTTACGAACCCCACCTCCAGCATCCCCAGCACCCACCTGCTCCCCCCGCCCCCGCACTCCACCCCGGAGCCCCCCACTCTGTGGGGCCGACGCCGGGAAGTGCCAGGAGGTGCAGGGGGTACCAAGAGATACCGAGGGACACGTGGGGGGCACCGAGAGGTTCCGGGGAGCAGGGGGAGCAGCCCCCATCCTCCAGCTGTTGCTGTGTGAGCCACCCCGGGCCGGGACAGCGGTGACTAAGCACTTTGGGGATTTCTCCTCTCATTATTTTCTTCTCTTATTTCCCCCTTTTTCAAGCGGAGCCTCCTCCTTTATCCTCCCCCCCTCCTCCTCTCCCCTTCACCCCTCCCTCCCTCCATCCTCATCCTCCCCGGCCGCCCCCGCCCGGGGCCGGGCTGGCAGTGCGGGCGGAGGGGTTCCCCCTTCCGGCCGCCGGGAGCGCGGAGCCCCGGGCCGTGCGCTCCAGAGCTCGGCCAGCCCCGGGGTGAGGCGGAGCGGGGCCGCGCCGTGCCGGGCCGGGCCGTGCCGGGCCGCCCCCGAGGGGAGTTCCGCCGCTATCGGAGCGCGTCGGGGCGATGCCGGTGCGCCGGGGCCATGTGGCCCCCCAGAACACCTACCTGGATACCATCATCCGCAAATTTGAAGGGCAAAGTGAGTAGCACACCCCCCNCCCATCCCTTCCATGCCCTTCCCACCCCTCTCCTCCGCTCCGTTATATAATGCCACTATAGATTTAGCCACTCTGCCATGAGACCCTGCAGATTAAATCTGCCGGCCGGGGGAGGGAGGGACTCAGAGCTCCCAGGGCAGATTAATAGCTCTCTTTTTTAATATTTATAACAATACTGTTTTGTGTCCAGCTCTCGGAAACCCCCATGTCCCGTTGATTAGTTTAATACTAATGATACAGACAAATGCATTAACCACTGGTGGCTGTGGAGGATAAGAGGGCCGGCGAGGGAGGGCTCCCACCATGAGATTTTTAATGTTATTAAGTGCTTTTATCAAGGTCAGGAGACAGCATGGGTCGGGAAGCACAGAGCCTGCAACGCCGTGGCTTTGGGTGCTGGGGTGATGTTGGGTAAAGAGAGGTTCAATCCCAGCACAGGGGTTTGGGGCATGAGCTGTTTTCCAGCCCATAGAAACCCATCAGGACTTGGAGGTTGAGGTGCTCCAAAGCAGCATCCTCATTGACAGACAGTGGATAAATCCTCGTTTTCCAGCACAGCCACTGCTGAGGGTTCAGGTAACACTTTCAAGGAGGATTCCAAGAACCTGTGCTGGGGAAAGGAAAATAAATTCCAGTGGAGAACCAAAGGCCAGCACTCAGTGCTCTGCTCCAAGCAGAGCCCTTGATCCCACTCCCATCCCGCTGATGGAGCAGGGCGAGGCGCAGGCAGGTTGTGAATGCCCCCAGGACTCCTTCAGGAGATCATTTGGCAGCTAGATAAAATTAGATGGATGGAGACAGATTAGCCGAACAGCTGAAGGGAAGAGACAGGCAGATGGATGGGTACAGGCGATCGAGGAACAGGATGGCAGCTTGGGGCCAGGGGCTCAGCCCACCCACACCGGGCACTGCAGCAGCGTGGGATGCGTGGTCCCCCACATCCCCACTGCCCAGAGACCCCAAATCTGTGAGGATTTGGCTCTGCCTCAGGGAACACGCTGAGCTGTCCTCTCCATCCCCAACACCCTGTCCTCCCATTGCCGCCATCCCTTGCCCAGGTCCCAGCCAGGCACCAAGCTCCCAGTACGCAGGATGGATCCCAACCCGGTTGGGGCGATTCCCCCAGTGACAGCACCAGTTTGTGGGATCATACCAGGCTCCAGCTGTCTTCCAGCCCCAACCCCAGCCCCAGCCGTGGCCCAGCTGCTCTTCATGTCCCCAGTCTTCAGCTGTTCCGTGTCAGCCTGGGGTTAACCCTTCCCGTGCCAGCCATGGCTTGGGGTCTGTCACCTCCCGGCACAACGGAGGAGCTCAGCAGAGAAAAGGGAAGCAGTGAAGGGATGCAGTGGGGCAGATCACATGAGCCCAGAGCAGGATCAGGATGGCTTTGCTGGGGAAAGCACAGAACTGATGGCTGCCAGGTTTCTGATCCCTGGGACATTGGTGATGCTTCAATATCAACTGCAGGGAAAAAAAGCCAAAACTTATGTTGTAAGACAGCAAAGGAGAAAGCATCACACAGCCCAACCTGCCACAAGCAGAGCTGCAGCACCCCAGGGCTGGCACTGCATCCTCCTGCCGAGCAATGACACCACTGTAGCACCATGCAGGACACCTGGGCACTGCTCTGGTACCCGCTCACCTTTCAGACCCCATACGAATACCCACAAAAGGAGGGGACAGAGCTCCTCTCCATCCCCTTTGGGCACGGTGTCCCTCCGGAATGGCTTTGTTTGCTGAAAACAACCCCCTCCTCCTCCCCACCTCCAGCTTTTAAGTGGATTTCCCCTCCGCGTGGTGAACAACGATGAAATAAAGGAAGGGAGGAAAAATCCCAGCTGCGGGGCCCTTTAAACGGATTGCGCCGTATCCATTTCTTTCCCCTTCTTGTGTGTGTGTGTGTGTGCGCGCTCCGCTGACGTCAGGGCAGATTTGGAAGTTGCCCGATGCCGGCCATCTGCTCCTGATTACGGGAGGCCCTGAGCTCTTTAAAATTACACACAGCAAGGGCCCGAGCACGGCTGTGTATCCCCATGCTGCCGGCCCCGCTAATCCCCCGGCCCCGTTAATCACCGCGGGTGGACCAAAGAGTGGGGCGGTTTTGCAGGGGTCGATGCAACGGTTCAAATCACCCCAAATGCTGTTGGCAGGGTGAAGGTACGATGCTGGCACTGGGCGGTGCTGGGGCTCCATGGTACCCTGCTGTCCTGGTGCTTCTGGGAGGTTTTGGGGGGATTTTCAGGGGGATTTGGCCGTGGGGATGTGGTCAGTGCCAACACAACAGGAGGCGGCTCAAGGAAGGGCCGTGTATTGATTGCACTCTGGGGAGCGGCTGTTGGAGGATTTTCCATTGGAATGAAGCTTGCAAGAGTGGGAGAACCTCTCTACACCCTCCTATTGCTGCCTGGGGAAGGGGCTGTGGTGGTTTTGGGGTCCCCCTGCTGCTTGCTGGCACCTGGCTGCAGCTCAGGCAGGAGCATGGAGTTGAGCTGTGCATCCTGCACAGCCCCGTGCCCTGAGAGTGCCCTGGGGTCCTCCTGCAGCCCCCTCCTCACAGGTCCCTGTGCCCATCCCTGTGCCCATCCCTGTGCCCATCCCTGTGCCCATCCCTGTGCCCATCCCTGTGCCTCAGTTTCCCCACGGTGCCACCCATTGCCCACAGACAGGAGGCGGCTGAACGCAGCCCCCAAACTGCTTGCTGATTGCAGGGCAATTAGCGGCGACTTGATTACAGTGTTTAATGAGGTTGAACAAGTACCTGGAAACTTTTGGAGTTCTTAATTACCCACTCTGTAATTGCTAGTCTAAAGTACATTAATATAAATGACTGTCTGGGATATAAAAAATAAGAGGCAATGCGACCCATGGGAGCGGGGGTGCAGCAGGAGACGGAGCTTTGCACAGCCCCCACTGCACACAGTGGGTGCACCCAATGGGGGTTGAACCCATTCAAAAAGAATGTCCCACCAAAGCTTTGTGGCACGTGGGCCTCTGTGCCCCCCTCTGAGCCCCTCTCTCCATGACAGCCTCGTGTTTCCGGTGCCTGGTGGATGTGGTGCCGGTGAAGAATGAGGATGGCGTCGTCATCATGTTCATCCTCAACTTCGAGGACCTGGCACAGCTCATCGCCAAGAGCTCCGGCCGCAGCCTGCACCACCGCCTGTCACAGAGCTGGCGTGCAGGTGGGTGCCACTGGGACGCTGGGGACAATGGGGACACTGGGGGCAATGGGGACGATGGGGACATGAGGGACAATGGGGACACTGGGGGCAATGGGGACGATGGGGACATGAGGGACAGTGGGGACACTGGGGGCAATGGGGACAATGGGGACACTGGGTGGGAGGGTGGCATCCTTGGAGTGCTGCGTTTCTGCAAAGCCACAGCTCTATGGTGTCAGGGAAGTGATGCACCTGAAATAGGTTAAAAAAGGCTTTCATGCCCCACACCCTACCCTGGGCACAGTTTTAAGCCTTTGCCTCGTTGCCAGCCTTTTGCTGTTTGATGCTGGGAGGTTTTTGGGGTCTGCCTGCAGGCACTGGGACTGGGGCAGAAGGTGCTGGCATGGGGCAGGAGCCACGTGTGGACGTGATGGGACGGCTGCGGGGTATTTGGTGTCACCGACAGTGGGGCTGTGCTATGGAGATGTCATCACACAAGGATGGTTGTGATGGGATGTCTCAGCTCCTCTCCTGGGTTCCTCTGGGGCTTTGCGGGGCTGTTGGGGACAGTGAAAAACCCAATCCCTGTTTTGGGGAAGCAAAGAGAGAGCAGTGGTGACTCTGCAGGGAATGTGGGTACCAAAAGATGCAGACGTTGGAGCTGACCATGGGAAGGAGGGGTGTAGCACCCAAATACCCTCCTGCTGTACACTCCACTGCGCCCACCACCTATATCTTATGCAGACAAATAATCTTATCCTGATCTCCATGCAAACACTGCCTGGGGTGTGGATCGCTGCTGGGAGGCTCGGGGACGTACAGGGGCAGAGGAAAGCAGCCACATGGGGTGGCACAGCAGCACCACAGTGGGGCCACCGGGGACTAAATGGGGACCGTTGCACTGGGGCTGTGATGTGTTTTGTTGTATCCACTCGGTGCATGTGCACAGCCCGGTGCCGTGAAGGCGTCTGCGTGCGCAGCAGCGGGTGCAGTGCGGATGCTGTGTGCAGGTTTGGGTTTGGTGCATCCTCAGCACGTGGGACTTACAGACCGACGCGTGTGTGCAGATGGATATCCCGTGCGGGTGTTGCTCATGTGGGTGAAGGGATGAGGTTTATATTTTTTGGTGCATTGCTCCCATGCATGAACTGCTGAGGACATCCTTACCACCGGCACCGGTGTTGCCTTGCAGCCCCTCAGCTTTCATATGCTCTCGACATATGATGCAGTCGCGTCCCATCGAACATACCCTGAGGTGTATGTTTGGTTGCAGAAGGTGCCCCAGTAGCAATGGCAGCAAATGATTCCCTGTGCATCCCCGTGGAGCTGTGCTTGGAAAGGCCGGTGCCAGCCCGGTGCGCTCTCTTGCATGGGTTTTATGACGCTGAGCTTCTCGGCAGTGTATTGGGTTAAGTGAGGGGAGGCAAATTCTGCCAACAACGGTCAGCTCCACAATATGCTGCTTTTTCCCAGAGGACGATGCTTTTCTGGAGCTCTTGTTGCATCCCACGTCCCTTCCCTGTGCCACCAAGAGCAGTGAGACGCAGGGAAGCCAGCCAGAGGCTCTCCAAACGGTTCATTTAGGCTGCTGAATTGTTCATGTAGGGTGAAGCCATGCTGGCCCAAGCCCTGGGATCAGCCCAGCTCCTGGCTCTGCTGCTGGGGTTTGCTCAGGGAAGGCTCTGGTCAGGTTACAAGCACGCTGCTGCGGCTCATGGTCTCCTCTGCAGCCTAGTGCAGAAGAGGAGGAGCGGTTTTGTTTGGGACATCACACAGTGGGGGACATCGGGTCCCTCTGTGGGTGCTCCAATTCCAACCCCTTCCGACCCCTCTCCTCCTTTCGCTGCTCCCTGCAGCCCCCACCCCAGCTCCAGACTCCAGCGAGGCGATGCTCTGCTCCCCAAGGGACACTTTGGTCCAGCACCAAATCGCTAGAGCTACGTTTTCTAACACTTTGTTTCAGTTTTATGTTCCCCCCCATCGAGGAGATTTAGAGGCTCGATTTCTTCCAGGTCCAAATCCCCTAAGCAGCTTTAACCAGCTTAGAGACGCTCTGCACCTTTCCCATTGTGCACTCATGGTGGCAGGGGTCCCTGCAGCCCAGCCCTGCATTCTGCTGGCTCGGAGCACTCAGCGCTGCGGGAAAAGCGAGCGTCTCCCACAGCCACCCCAAATCCTCCACCACCCATCCCCTGCCACCATCCCAACCCGCCCCACTGCAGCCGTCCGTGCAGCTAGGTTACATCTGTGTCTCTTGTGTTTTGTCTGTGTTTTTCTTTTTAACAAGGTGAAGGTAGGAGGTTGAAGTTTAGTCTCCCGTCCCTCCGGCGACTCAAAGCCCAGCGGAATTCTCTGCCCACCAGTGAGTTTGATGGAGTAGCCATTGACTATGGAAAGGTAACCGCAGCCTTTGTCTGATCTCAGCCTCAGGCTAGGTCCCAGCTCTTCCTCGCTCTCCCCACCCCGCTCCTCCTCTGCTGCTGTGGCTCTTGGGCCGTACCCGGCGGTGGGGGTCCGGCACTGGGCAGCACTGGCCCCGGTGGCACTGCTTCGGTGGCATGGGATGCGGGAGATGTGCCGAGCTGGCCGGCACTGCTGCTGGAGCTGGGAGGAAGGGCTGGCTCCACAGTGTTGGGATGGTGCAGATCAGGGGACGTTTCCCCTCCTCAGAGCTGTTGGAGATGGTGTGGTGTGAGCAGGGAGCACGGCTGGCAGAGCTTGCAGGGAAAATCCCCAGATGGCACATTTCCCAACGTCTTCCTGGCTGGGAGCAGCCTGTGCAGTTTTGGCTTCTCAGCCCTCCAGCAAAAGGAGGTGATGCTGTCGTTGCTGATGTGATGAGATTGGTAAATATCGATGGAGCCTCTTTGGAGATTGCTTTCTCCGTGTCTTCTTGGTTGTCAGACGTGTTTGAGGTACCTCTGGGCAAAGGCGTGGTGTTTTGTGAAAGCACAGGGCTGTGGCAGGAGGCTTTCGCTCTGCTGAGGCATCCCCAGGCACAAGGCTGTTGCTGTGCCAGGTGTATCCTGCATCCAGCTGCTTCCCCATGTTCCAGCTTGGATAAAGTGAAAGGTGCTGGTGTGCTTATGGCGGGTTGAAGGCATCTGTAGCTTTGGCAGATGCTCCGGGTGTGTTGATCCTACATCCCCATTGGGCCACCCCTGTGTTGAAGCTGCACTGCTGCATTTCAGGTGTACATGGATGGAAGATGCTCTGCTTTGGTGGAGCCTGCTCCAAGTGGGGACAGCCCAGCAGGAGCAGGGACAGCCGGTCCCTCCAGGCACCACCTCCTAAATAAAGCCTTCACTACGGCCATTGGGGACGGTGGGAAATGCTGCAGTGCGCCCTGGGCACACACACAGAGCCCCAATCCCTCCTGTGGGTATTGCTGGTTTGGGTGTAACCCCCCTTCCAGGTTTCTGCCCTGGAAGGTGGTGGCTCTGTGCACCTACTGCAGAAGTTGTTAAAGGCTGTAAGCTCCAGAGGTTTCTGGGGAAACCATTCTGTGATTCTATGAAAGAACGTTTTGCAATGGCCAAGTGGGGCTGTAGGAGCACGGTTTGGTGATAGGACTTGGTAGGTGAGGTTGGTGTTTGGACTTGGATGATCTTGAAGGTCTTTTCCAACCTGAGTGCTTCTATGATTTGCTGTGATTCCATCTCCAGTGCTTCCTGGTGCAGAGCACATCATTTCCCACAGGCAGCAGCACAGGACCCCAGGCACCCACACTCCGTGGTGACCTGAGCTCTGGAGAGGGAAAAGCAGGAGGTGAAATCCCAGAGGTGGAATTTAGGGTCACTTAGGAAATGAGCAGCAAACCCATCCCTAAGGCATCCCCTTCTCTTCTTGCTCTGGCTTCTCCCCAGCTGTGCAGCTACGCCTTGCAGCCTCCCCAGGGCCACCGGAGCTGCCATGTCCCCGAGGGCTCGGTCACCCCCGCCGCAAAGCAGCCTCGGTTCTGATCCAAGCTGGAGCTGAACTGGGGAACCGCAGCACGTCCCAGCCCCTGCCCTCCTCTTACCTCCCCAGCTCCCTCCTTTCCCTAGCACGCGAGGACTCCTTCTAATAAAACGCTTTCTCCCGGCTGTCTTAAAGCCTGGTGGTGACTCCCTGATTTTGAGGGACTTGAAGACATCGCCCAAGGAGAACTGTGTGCAGTCAGAGACCGAATCCCTCCTGGAAAAGGAGAGGAGGCCGAGCCTGGAGGCCGACCCCACCCTACAACACCCGATCCCGAAACAAGAGCCTCCCTCGCTGGGCCCTCGAGGGTCGTACTCTGCGTGGGGTTTCATTCGGTCTCGCCCCGGGGGCAGCTTCCACAGCCTCCGCAGGGTCTCCTCCTTGGACAACTTTGAGGCTGCGAGGTCTGAGTTCCAGAGAAAATTCAGGGAAAGGAGGGCAAACTCAGGTAGGGGAAAAACCCCGGAGAATTCGGTCCTACTGCGATGGGGAGCGATGGCCCCAGGGGCCACCGGCACATCTTGGGGGGGGAGGTCTCTTACCCTGCACTGTTTTTTCCTCTTCAAAATGGAGATAAATTGGAGTTTTCCACCTCAAACCCGCTGCTCTCGATGTGCTTCCCCTCGTAGGCAGATCCTGCTCGTTGGGTAGAGCCACTCGTGGTGTTGTGCGTGCGCTCGAGGCCGCGTGAGGTCGTGTGTGGCCGTCCCAAATGAAGGCATCTCGGTGCCGTCCTCTTGTTCTTGTAGACATAATGATATACATAAGGTAGAGATCAATTAAGAGAAGCCTCAATAAGTGGGGATGGAGAGGGATCAGTGTGCGGTGTTTGGCTGGAGAAAATGGGGTGGAGGATCATGATCCTTAAATAGACCCAGGTCATGGACCCTTGGGGAGGGATGCAATGTAGAGGGAGGGAAGGGTCTGAGTGGAAGGGAGGAGAAGGGTGGCACATTGGGCACCTTCCCAATGTCTTCAGACACCTCCTGCCTGTTGCATCTCTTAGGTCAATGTCAGTATAAGGGATAAAAGGGGTAGAAAACTGAGAAAATAACCCAGCCCTGCCCATAGGAGATAGAGGGGGTGAGACATGCTGGTTATGGTGCTTGGGATGCTTCTGAGCCCCCAGGTGTGGGCATGTACATTACACATCACCAAGAGGCAGACCACAAGCTGATGATAATACAGGGAGGAAAGTTGGATGGGATGCAGGCCTGTACACAGCCCCAGTGTAGCTCTTCTTTGGGCAAGATGCCTGGAGCCTGAGACTGGGGATATATCTTGGTGGGGACACATCTTGGTGGGGACACCAGCCTCCTGGTTCCATTGGGTGGCCAAGAACCCAGGCACAGCTCATGAACTGTGTGGTCATGCTTGAGTATGCACAAGGAGGAGACCCATCTCCCACTTCAACTGCTTTCATGCATCCTTCCCTGGTGGGTCTCACTGGGACCGCTTCCTAACCCACCACATTCTTCAGAGGTAGCAAAGCTCATTGGGTGCCTCTGTGTTTGGGCATCTGCTCTGAGCCCCTTGAAGGAGGTTTAATGGTGAGAAAATGGGTGATGTGTCTGAAAGCAGCCCCCTCTTGGGCATCTTGGGTTGAACATCCTATATCAGAAGCCACCCTGAAGAATTATGGCCTGGTTGGTACCATCTGATAGCACCTCATGATCGTCCTGCACCATAAATGAGGTGCAGAAATAGGGCTAGGGCTCTGCAAGTCACCTCCTGCTCTCTCCACCCTCCTCAACGCTCCTCTCCATCCTATTTCAGAGGCTTCCCACGTGAAACCCAACCCTCCAAACTCCACCTCAGACTCGGACCTCATGAAGTACCGCACCATCAGCCAGATCCCCCAGTTCACGCTCAACTTTGTGGAGTTCAACCTGGAGAAGCACCGCTCGGGCTCCACCACGGAGATTGAGATCATTGCACCCCACAAAGTGACTGAGCGCACGCAGAACGTCACCGAGAAGGTCACGCAGGTACGTGGTGGTGGGATGCCACCAAAGCAACAGTGCTGGTGCTGCCAGCAGGATGCAATCGTGGCCACTCCTGAGGGCTTTGGAGCAGAGGGCCACCTCTCCACCACCATCCCGGCATTTAATTTTTGTCCCTTCCTCCAAATGGTTGAAATATTTTTTCCCAAATCAATATTAATGGGTAATTTGTGGCTGGGGGGACGTGGGCATGAGCTGCTGGTGGTGTGATAGTGGCTATGAAGGGGACACACGCATGGCTCAGGTCCCCCCAGGTTCCCGCTATCCACAGTGCACTCAGTAGGGACCCCACCCTGGGAGCACAAGTGGCCACGCCAAGGGCCACGCGATCCCCTGGGAGACAGCAGGTGGCACTGCACTGTCACCCAACTGGACACACGTGGCTCTGCACTGTCACCAACACGTGTGGCACTGAGCTGTCACTGCAGGGGGATGCACATGGCCCTGCCAGGGGGACTAAGCTTCCTGGCTGCCCTGGCAAAGCGGTGAGCACCAACCGTGGCTGTCACCTGCCACAGTGCCCATGACCTGGGAGCAGAGAGAGGACTTCGCCCACAGACACTTCCCCTCTTTCTAAGCATAGGAAAGGAAATGTTTTTTAAGTCGGTGTTGGAAAATAATGACTTTGATGCAGCATGAGCATTTAAAGTCCAAGGGAGATGCCAGGCCAGGATGTGAGCAGGGAGAGGGGCATCACGGTGTGTGTGCAAGGTGTTACTGCATCCCACAGTTCTGGTTGGGAGCTCCTACCAGTGGGGAAACTGAGGCATGGGAGAGCCATGATATACAAGGTATACTCAAGGGCACCTCCCATCAGGAGGAACTGAGGGCAAATTTAATGAAAATGCAGCCATCTGAGCTCAGAAAAGCCTCTAGGTCTGGCAGCTACCTCCATCAGAGCCAGGTGCTCTGCAGGACTTCCATCCCAGGAGCTCCGCATATTGGCTGCGGCAAACCCTTCTACCCTCCGTGCATGGTGGACAGGCTCTCCCCAAATAGCACAGGACAGTTTTTAGGCTTGTTCCCTCCCAGCTTGACCCCTCCAGCCCCAAACCTTTTGATCTCAAGGATCAGCCCCAAATCCCGCAGTGGGACAGCAAGTGGCCTCCATGTCCTCACCCTGGGGGACACCCACACATCAGGGAGCGCTGGGATGATGCTGGCACGGTGGCACCAGCTGCTGCTCGATGCAAGGTCATTAGCTGGCAGCGGGGTGACGGGATCAGAGCTGACGGGTTGTGGCTGCAGGCGGGCACAGGGTCCTGTGGTGCAGCCATGCAGCACCACAAAAAGGTCAATCTTCCCTTCACCCATCTTCAGGCAGGAGATGGGACAGGACGGGATGGGATGGGATAGAATGGATCTCTCTTCCCCACTGTATCTCCCCATGGCCCCAAGGGGGAGGTTCATCCTGCCCATCCTCACCCCAGTGCCCCTTGTGCCTCCCACCAAGCCACAGCTCCATGCTCCTGGCCACTAAATAATTCACAGTGAGGCAGAGACAGAAGCAAGACGCGGTGTCTAAAAATACTGGCTGGCGGCAGGGAGAGGCAGACAGCAGTTGATCTGGGCACAGCAAGTGGGAGGAAGGGCTGGCCACAAGTGCAACGAGTGTGCCAAGCTCAGGCTGAAGGTCAGAGGCACTGCCACCAGGATGGGGTCCTCTCTTGTGAGTGGCATCTCTCTGGGTCCCCCCAAGGTGCTGCAGGGATGGATGGTGGTGGAGGTGGGCAGGAGGCTGATGGGGTGCTGAGCTGCATCAGGATTTGTGCCAAGAGGCAAACAGCAGGGAGGGAGGCTCAGTGCCTGCCTGCAGCCAGCCTGCCCACTCTCTTTGCTTGAGGGCCTCTTGGTAGCACTGGCATGTCCCCCTTCAGCACTATGTTCCCTTTCCCATTCCCATCATGGGGCAAAGAGAAGAGGAAGAGGGTTTGGCAGTTGTGCCCTGAGCCCCACCAAGTACCAGCAGTGAGCTGGGTCAGCCATGGCGATCAGGGCCCCCTCCTCCATCACTCACAGCCCACACTCCCCCCACTCCCTTTCTCTTCCTTCTCCTCCCTCCCACAGCCACTTCACTCACCCAGCACCCCACCCCACACACCATGAGCCTGCGGCTGCGGCTGAAGCCAGTAAGTGCAGGGGAATGGGGACAAGGGAAGGGGCAGCTGGCTGAGTCATCATGGGGGACACCCGGTGCTGCCACCCAGAGTCCCCAAACCACCGAGAGGTGTCATCTGCAGCCCTCTGGGACAATGCTGCAAGTGCTCCCTGCATCTGGGTTGCCTTAGATGCTCTTTTGGGGGTTGCTTCTTTTCCCTTATCTGCCTCAAATCTTTGTGGTTGTAGGGTTTTTTTACTGATTCTTGCTTGGAAAACAACGGGGCTTGACCCGCTCTTGCTCCAGCTTCGGGAGCAGGGTGCCAGCAGCAGGATGCACAGCAGGCACAGGGAGCACAAATATTCGAGATGCTCACATTTGGGACTGGTCCTCAGCCAGGCAGGATGGGAGATTCAGCTCCAAGGGTGAGAGCACTGCTGCAATTCCCAGACACAAGGCACAGGAGCCCATCTCACATCCACAGGACACACCTCAGTTTGGGGGCCACGCATTTAGCAGCATCCCCAGACCCACGCAGCGATTCATTCCCTGCCACAACGATTGCATTTCAGTCACTTTTTCCTATCCCTCCCTCTCCTTCCGCCAGCGACGTCGGCGGCTCCGGCGGCCCCATTGGCGCTCTCATCCCCACGGGGGCATTGATTGGGTTTGATTAATCCACGCTGGGCTCCCAAATGCCCTTCGCAGCCGCATGCCTCCCGCCCGCCCGGCCGAACGCGTGCGTGCCTACGCGGGTGATGCTGTGGCCCCGGTCCTGCGCCCGCCGTGCCGGTCGCTGCTTGGGCGCATGGGGCTGGGGACCCCCATGGGGGACAGCCGGGCTTCACGGAGGGTCAGCTGCCACCTGGGGCGACGGGCAAGCCGCAGGAAGGTAGGAGCTGGGGTTTTGCCAAGGGTCGTGGGATAGAGGAAAGGCTGCTCGTGGGGGGATGATGCGCTGGGTTCCAGTAATGGGAGCCTGTGGGCAGTCCTTGAAGCCTTGAGGGAGATAGGTGTCAGTGCAGGAGGGGTCAAGCCCTTCTTCTGGAGATGTTGCCAGAATTGTGGCAGCGCCCGTCACCATGGCCTCGGGGCACATGGGGCTCCTGGGGGGTTGTGGAACATGCATGGGTCCTTCTCCCTCCTCAGGGGTAGGTATCACACCCATTTTTCTTGGGGCTCCATGCAGGGATGCCTTTTACCCTTCTCCATTGGTGACACAGGTGGCTGGCACCATGGGAACACCCAGGGACACAGAGTGGCAGGGGCAGGCAGGGACGACCTGGCTCCAAATAACCTTCTTCATGCCACCATCTCTCAGCACCCAAAGCAGAAAGCCCCAGCCCTCCTGGTTCTCAGCACCTTGCCTTGTGTCCCCACGGTGGCTGGGGGAGGTGGTCCTGGATAGGAGGAGCTGGAACATGTGGGGACTCACGTGTGCTGTAGGACCATGTGCCCAGGAGGAAAGATGGCTCCAGGACATGTGCCAATGCAGCAGGCTAGCTGTGCTTGTGAACTGGTGTGTGCCCCTCAGTGGTTGTAGGTTGCCCCCTCCCTGGGGATGCTCAGGTGGGCACTGCCCAAGGCCAGGCTTCACTGCTAGTGGCACCAGCTGTCCCCTCTGCTTGGAGGATGGCTATCCCAGAGGGACATCAAGGAAAGGTCTGTGCTGGGGCCAAGAAAGGCATTGTGCAGGGTTGCAGGTTGCCTAACATTCCACCACCCTTAGGACCACAGCCATGGCCCTGCATCTCCAGGCTTGTTGTCCCCAGATCGCTGTGGCAGAGACACCCAGCAGCTCCTGAGCTGGTGGCACAGAGACGAGAACACAAGGAGGCTTGGCAGGATGCACTGCCAGTGTGGTAGGGTCTGATGGTACAAGGTGGATGCCTGCCCCAAGAGAGCTCCAGCCATCAGAGCTGGCCAGGGAGCTGGGCAGACCTTGGTATCAGTCACAGTGGCCACTTCACCCTGCAGCCTCCTGGATAGACACAGATGAGGGCAAATGAAGTGGTTGTAGAAAACCCATTTCATGCTCTGTGCTGCCCCACTGGCACATGGGAGCCCCTCATGTGGCTCCTGGCCTTGTCCAAGCTCTGTCCTGCTCTCCACATCCTTCTCATGCCCATCTCCTGGCAGGTGCTGTCCCTGGGGGCCGATGTCCTCCCCGAGTACAAGCTCCAGGCACCACGCATCCACCGATGGACCATCCTGCACTACAGTCCCTTCAAGGCCGTGTGGGATTGGCTCATCTTGCTGCTGGTCATCTACACGGCTGTCTTCACCCCCTACTCAGCCGCCTTCCTGCTCAATGAGGAGCAGGTGGAGGAGAAGCACTGGAACTGCAGCTACTCCTGCGACCCACTCAACATCATTGACCTCATCGTGGACATCATGTTCATCGTGGACATTGTCATCAACTTCCGCACCACCTACGTCAACATCAACGACGAGGTGGTGAGCCACCCAGGCAAGATTGCCATCCACTACTTCAAGGGCTGGTTCCTCATTGACATGGTGGCTGCCATCCCCTTTGACCTGCTCATCTTCCGCTCCGGCTCTGACGAGGTCAGGAGAGGACTCATGAAGGGATGGGGAGAGGGATTTATGGGGGAGAGAGAGGGGAATGTGCATGGGTCAATGCAAGCAGTGGAGGACTACCTGCAAAGAGAGGGATGGTTGATCAGAGGGATGGGCAAGAAAGATATTACAGGTTTTTATTAAGCAGGTGGGATCTGGATTTTTGTTTCCAAAGGTTCAGATAGCCATACAGATCTTACTACCTGTGTTAAGATGGCGTCCAACTGGACTCACTCCCCTTACAGAGGAGACAGCCTGGGGCTGACCCAGCACAGAAGGCTGGGAGCTCATTGTAGGGACTGGCCTACAGTCAGTCAGTGAGGATGAATTTTGGGTTATGTTCCCAGCCAGACTCAAAATTTAGGCAATGGAATGGGCCTATTGTTACCATGGTATTTGGAAGTTCCACCTCATCTCAGAGCCTGTGGGATGGGGTGAAAGCTTTTGGAGCAATGCAAGGTGAGGACTTGTCAGGAAACATGGGATCGGCCTGGTCTCCTCTCATTTGCTCACCTGTAGTCCCAGGGCTCATTTCCCGTACAGTCAGTGGAGGGAAACTGCCCACTTTGTAACGTGATACATCTGGCCTATTTCACGTGTCACCCCCAGGATGAGGTGATGCATGCTCTAGAAGTGCCTTTTATCCTTAAGAGGTAGCAGGCCTATACTGGAGACATTCCTTTGGCCAAACTGGTCCCTGAGGTTTCTCTCCTCTCCCTGCAGACCACCACCCTCATCGGTCTCCTGAAGACCGCCCGGCTGCTGCGCCTGGTCCGTGTGGCCCGCAAGCTGGACCGCTACTCCGAGTATGGAGCAGCTGTGCTCTTCCTGCTCATGTGCACCTTTGCCCTCATCGCCCACTGGCTGGCGTGCATCTGGTACGCCATCGGCAACGTGGAGCGGCCCTACATGGAGCACAAGATCGGCTGGCTGGACAACCTGGGTGACCAGATTGGCAAGCGCTACAATGACAGCGACCTCTCCTCTGGGCCATCCATCAAGGATAAATACGTCACTGCCCTCTACTTCACCTTCAGCAGCCTCACCAGCGTGGGCTTTGGCAACGTCTCGCCCAACACCAACTCTGAGAAGATCTTCTCCATCTGCGTCATGCTCATTGGCTGTGAGTGCCTGGCCCTGGAGGTTGGAGGGGCAGCTGTGGGACACCACGTGTGTCACACGTAGGGATTTAGGAGTAGATCTCCCTCCATCTGTGCCTCTTCTGCACAGACAAATGGATGAGGAGATAGATAGAAATACAGGTTTTGGAAACCTGCTGGTTCCAGGTCCACGGTAGATATGGGTTTTGGAAATCTGCTGTTTGTAGGTCCGCGGTGGTTGGAAATGCATCTTCCCACATCCCTCTGAGTCCTGCCCTCTCGTTGTAGCTCTGATGTACGCCAGCATCTTCGGCAACGTCTCTGCCATCATCCAGCGCCTCTACTCAGGCACAGCTCGCTACCACACGCAGATGCTGCGGGTGAAGGAGTTCATCCGCTTCCATCAGATCCCAAACCCGCTGCGCCAGCGCCTGGAGGAGTATTTCCAGCACGCCTGGTCCTACACCAATGGCATCGACATGAACGCAGTGAGTGTCATGTGGGGAGGCCCCACATTTGTGCAGAACCTTGTCCTAAAGTTACAGAGTCCACCTTTGGGTCCACCCATATGTGTCCGCCCTTTTGACCAGGATGGAGAGGAGAAGATCTGGGAGGTCGAAGAGAGTCTGTGAGCCCGTTTTCCCCTATTTTCCCCTTTTCTCCTTCTCCCCCCACCTCTCCATCCCTCCAGCTGGGACCACGAGAGTATTTCTTGGCTGCATAGCAGTGTTGGTGCTGGCGAGGAGCTCAGAGCCCCGTTGGCGCCGAGCTCTTTCGGGACAGTGTCTGCTGGTGCCGCAGAGCCACGGAGCCGGGATCGATCCAGCTCCTCTCCACGCTGCCGGTTGCTAAGCAAAGTGCATCCCGCTCTCAGCATCAGGGAAAGGAGGGCATTTAAATAAACCTCGATCCATTTTAATTAGAGCCTGGAGAGGCAGCTGTTCGTTAGCAAAGAGGGGATCAATGGGGGAGCAGCACTGGAGAGGCACAGTGGCTCTGAGTCTAGCGGGGAGGGTTGGACAGAGCTGGGGCACCACCATTGGGTCTGGAGCTCAGAGTTGCACTGGGAAAACAGGACTCAGCTCATGGCCTTGGGGTCCCAGGCAGAAATGTGCTGCCTTGGTCAGCTGCAAGGCAGTGAGGGGTGAGCACTAGATTTGCATGAATTCAGCCCCTGCTGCCTCAATAAACTGGGCAGCATTGGGGGTATTGCTGCTGGAAGAGCTTGGGGCCATCCTTTGCCCACAGAGGAGAAACCCTGGGCTGGACATCAGTGGCAAAAACAGGAAGCAAAGCCACGGCACTCTGCCAAGCACAGGTTCTGGCTCAGTGCAAACCCAGGTCACAAATCCCCTGTACTCAGCTAAGCCTGCGGCTTGGACGTGCCGCCGCTCACACCAGTTCCTGCTGGATGCTGCTAAGACACAGCACAGCCTGATCAATCATGCCACATCCCAATCGATGCGTTCGCCCCCGATTTCCCAGCAGGGAAATGAAGGGGGCCGTGCAGCACTGCCAGTGCATGCAATTGTGATGGAACCGAGAGCAAGCTGCGCTCACCAGCCCCTGCCAGGCTGTCCCATGTTGTGAATTTTACCTTGATCTCACCTTCAGGTTCAGCATTTGTTCAAGGAGAGGTATTTGCCATGGGTATATTTAGCTGTTGCTGCACACAACTGTGCTGCTTCTTGGCATTCAGGCAGGTGCTGTTTAATTAGGACAGCACCTCGTTACTGGTTTGCTCTCTCATTCAGCTGAGATTAGTGGGTGGAAAGATGAAAGGGGATATGCAACCAGTGGGTATAAATAAATTGATCTGGTTATCATTATTATTTATTGCTCGGGAGCGCTCTCATCCCTAGTCACATGTGGTGACAAGCCAGGGACAGGCAAGCAGCAATTCACCATGGGAAGATCAGCTTTTGGATTCAGCTTCTTGGGCTTTGGGCTCCCTACTTGGCTGCAACACACTGCCCCACCTGCCACCCATCCTGCCTGTGCCTCGAGGTAGCCAGGACTGTGGCATCGTGGGGACAGTGATGTGACCACATCCCTCCCTTGCTCTCCACAGGTGCTGAAGGGCTTCCCTGACTGCCTGCAGGCAGATATCTGCCTCCACCTCAACCGCACGCTGCTGCATAACTGCAAAGCTTTCCGAGGAGCCAGCAAAGGCTGCCTGCGTGCCCTGGCCATGAAGTTCAAGACGACCCACGCACCGCCTGGAGACACCCTGGTGCACTATGGGGATGTCCTCACCACCCTCTACTTCATCTCCCGGGGCTCCATTGAGATCCTCAAGGAAGACATTGTGGTTGCCATCTTAGGTGGAAAAGTCCTTCCTTCTGGGAGGGCAAGGGGTGAAGGGTGATGGATGAAGGGCAATGGGAAATGGACAAACAGTGCGAGACAGAGGGTGGTGAACAATGGATAGAGGGTGGCAGGTGAAGGGGGAAGCTCTTCTCCAAGTCCTGGAGAAATTAAGGTTATTTGTTCTTGATCATCTCACTGGTCACCATACCAGTGGTCATGGGATGGAGGATTCTCTTTAAATGCTGGGGAAAGACCCCAAAGGACTGAAGATAGCAGGGCATGGCTCAGCAGTCCCCAGTGGCCACTGATGACCCACTGCTCTGCTCAGTCTCCCCATCAGCAATGGCTTTCATGGTGGAATCCCCCACTCCACTGTCAGGGTTTCTGGGCATCCACTTGTCCATGAGCCCCTGCGTAAGGGCTCCTGGTCCAATGGAGTTGGGATGGGCACCCACCTATCCCTAACAAGCTGTCTCTTTGCGCAGGGAAGAATGACATCTTTGGGGAGCCCATCAGCCTCTATGCCCGTCCAGGGAAGTCGAACGCCGATGTGAGGGCCCTGACCTACTGCGACTTGCACAAGATCCAGCGGGAGGATCTGCTGGAGGTCTTGGACATGTACCCCGCCTTCTCTGACAACTTCTGGAGCAACTTAGAGATCACCTTCAACCTGCGAGATGTGAGTGCCAGTGTTGTCCCAGGGACGGATGCGGTCAATGCCTTAAATTTGGCAAGTGGGAGAGCTAAAGTGAGGGTGCCAACATGTGCTCCTCACTCCATTTGGTGATGAAGTGATCAACAGCCACATTTCCCAGCCCACCCCATGAGTTTATGGCACCCTTGCCTTGCTGACCAGTTCCTCTGTCCCTCAGGCAGACAGCGTTCCCCGCACACCGCTTAGTGAGGAGTATGACTGCACCTACCGGCGTGTGCGCCGACGCAAGCACTCCCTTTGTCAGCCCAACAAGCCCGGTGAGTCCTCTCCTGCTTGCCTCACCTCCTCACCATCCCGCACCATTCCCAGCATCGTGCCAGCTCTGCAAACCAAAGCGTCAGCAGGGTTAGGGAGCGGGATTACCATTCAATCACTGCTCTGGCAGGCACCCCAAAGCAGTGCCTCTGTCCTGGGGATGCTCCAGCCCTACAAGTATCTTTCAGGGAATGTTGATTTTGTCACATGTGCTGTTCCCCGAATTAACCTGTTGTGCTGCCCCACAGACCCAGACACGGGCACCTCTGATGCAGAGCAGTATCACACCTACTCAGAGCTCACCAACCCGCAGGATCCGCTGAGTAAGGACCAGTGGGATGACGTGGGCAGCAGCACCACCCCTTGTTCCCAGACCAGTGACGATGAGGCCAAGCCTGGCAGCCCCACAAAAGCTGAGCCCTTCCCCCTGTCCAAAAAGGATGACTTTGCCCTGCCAGCACTCAGCCTCGTCACCGCCAGCGCCAGTGGCACAGAGGTCAGCAAGCAGGCAGCAGAGAGCAGCCAGTTCTATGCAGGTACCCACATCTGCAGTTGGGAGGATGGGGCTGAGGGATGCTTGGGCATGGTGGCCTCACCTTGGGGCAGAGCTAAACAACTCACAGATTTGAGGGGAAATCATGCTCCCAACCAACAGTCTTTGCTGCCTTTTGTCCACAACAGTGTTTGCTCTGTGCCTCCAGTGCCCTGGGGTTTTGCCTTGTCCCTGGGGACCTCTCTGGATTTCCCCCAGGGGACCTGTAGGTGTGTTGGGTACCAGTGTGATGGACTGCCCACGAGTGCTTTGGGTGCCAGGGTAATGGACTCTCCCATGTATGTCAGGGTGGTGGCTTTCCATGAGCACACTGGGCGATGGACCCTGGAGCATCGACAGAATGGGGGATGCAAGTCAGAGGTGCTGAGGGGTCTCCTCTTCTTCCAGCCACCCCCCTGGACATCCCCAATATGTTCACCTTCTGGGAGGATCAAAGGCCGAACCATCACCCGGAGCCCCTGCAGCATGTCTCCTTGGTGCACAGCTCACGGGACATCCCCCTGCACAGCGACTACAGACCAGGGCAGATCGAGTCCAGGCTGGAGCTCCTGCAGGCCCAGCTCAGCAGGTAGGCAGGTCCCTGGGGTGCAGGGCTGGGGAGAACCTGGGGGGGGCTCTGGGTCATCACCTTCTGCTCTGCAGGAGTGGCTGCACCAGGCTCTGTGTGCAGCAGATTCCATCTCCAGAACCCCTTGGACACCACACTCCTTGGGGAGGAGATGGGAGTGCTTTGCAAATGCAGCATCTTCTCAAACTGCAAGTCTCACTGCAGCCGCGCATCTCATCTCTGCTGTCCCAGCAGCCCTGGCACCTGCTGTTCTTTTTGAATAAAAAGGAAGAGCCCGCACTGGAGACACAGGTTTAAAGGCCCCAGGCAGCACCTACACAAATAGATGGCACTCCCATCCATGGTGCTGCACGTGTTAAACTCATTTCACTATCGTATCCATGAGTATTTTGGTGTCTCGCCAAGGTGCCAGCCCCAGCAGGGGGGACCAGATCTCCCACCCACTCAGTGCTGCCAGGATTATTGCCTTCAATGAGGGCCAAGCCCACTTCTGCCAGAGCTGCTCATTTCCCCCAAGGTTAGGACAAGGCAGAAGGAAGGCACTTATTTATTTTTACATTTTCTTCTATTACAGAGTTCAAAAGGCTGGCACCAGCCCATCTTGCTCCCATCTGTCAGCACAGACAGCTGGCCCAAAGAACTGGTCCAGGTTAAAACTAACCATTGCATTTTCCCCACCTCCGGTGTAGTTTTAACTTTGCTCAGTTCCCTGCTCCAGATCTTGGTTTGGCAACACAAAAAATTAGGCAGGGAAAGAGTGTGGCAGGAGGGAGGCAGTAGGACCGAAAATCTAAAAGTTCCCCTGAACAGCACCAGGCAAACCAGCATTATCCCCAGGCAGCCAAGACAACACCTCCTCCTGCCCAGGGTCTGGCTCTTGCAGGATGCACTGTGCTAACACCAAGCTGCTCTGTCCCCAGGCTGGAGTCCAGGATGTCGTCAGACATTAATATAATCCTCCAGCTCCTGCAGCGCCAGCTGTCCCAAGTGCCGCCTGCGTACAGCCCCATTTCACCATCCTCTCACAACCTGGCCATGTACGGCATCGTCCCACGGAGCCTGGAGCCGCTCACCCCCTGTGCACCCCTGGAGGATGAGCAGCGGACGGCCCCAGGGCAGGTAAGGCCACCCTTCGTGGCTCAGCGCCTTCTGGGCTTCCTTCTGCCCCTAGATGATGGTCCCTGGAGGGCCAGTGGTCCTCTCCAGCCTGCCTGTGTGCAAAGCACAGCTAAATTCCTTTGGGTCCAGGCAAAGCCCAGGGGTCTTGAAGCAGGAGGTCTGCCTGGAGATGCTTCTGCCCAGTGCATCACTGATTTGTGGGCACAGGTTGCCCAGTCAGTAGGGAAAGGGATGGGTTCCTCTGAGGCTTTCCAAGCAAAAAAAAAAAAAATAACACTTGGGGACTGATGGGGTGAGAAGAGTGCTTGACTGCTTTGTTTTGTTTTTGTCATAACCCGCCTGGTTCCTCCTTTCCTACCAGAGCCCAAGCTACACGGAGGTAGAAAAGTTCCACTTGAAATCCAGGGACTCCTTATCAAGTGGGATGCACCTCACTGTGGCATCCGATGAAACCATGACGGTCTACTCCGAGCAGGAGCACCACTCCCCACCTCTCCTGAACCCAGAGCCTTCCCACCAAAGGGCACCAAACACCCAGGGACTCTTGCGGGGCTCTCGTTTCCCCTCCCTCCCTGAGCACTTGGAGGCATCTTCCGAGCACCAGGACATTCAGAGACACCTCTCCGACCCAGTGCTTCCTGGAAGTTAGAGACGTGGGGGCTGCTGTCAAGAAGAACCTCAACTGTGAGCTCGGTCAGTTGATGTTGATTTTGACTGCAGGGGTAAGACAGAGGACAACGCCATTGGCTCAGGGGTATAATTTGTAACTGTCTTCTGCCACCATGAAAGGAAGCATAGTGTGGCTGGCTTCCAAGATCAACATTTTCCAGCGGTTCCTATAGAGTAGATTTAATTTGCACATTCTAGTGAACCCAGAGCAGTTCTTTCTTATGGCCACCAACAGGCTGGCTAGGCCAAACAGCACCCACCACCTCTTCCTTGCCGAGGCTTCCTCTTGAGAACAGCACAAGCCTAGTGAGCCACAGCATCCAGAGGGGAGCAAACGCACAGCTTCCAGATGCAAGGCCACTTTGCTGTCAGCTCGTTGGAGCAGGGACCATTGTGTTGGTACTGGGCTTTGCCCAGTAGAGCCCATGGGCACTACAAAAGAGTATTCACTGGAGGAGGAGGAGGAGAGCTCCACAGTGCAGCACTGGGGAGAGCTGCTAGTGGGAAGCCCAGGACAAGGACAGAAGCTCTCCCTGTCCTACCTGATAGCCACCAAGACACTAAGGGCCAACAACCCCTGCCACTTCAGCACGCTTCAGCACAAGTCCTAGGGCACTGACTTGTCCAGCAAGGCCAACTGCACCTTGCAAACCCCAACACGCATCCCACAAATCCCCATATGAACCTAAGTGGTCATCGACCTGGACATAAAGCACAAAACTCAAAAGCACAAGCCCAGAAAGCTGAAAAATCCCAGACACTTCACATCCCGTCCTTCCTCCCAGCTTCTCTCTTTTGATAAAGGTTTGATAGATGCTTCCTCCTCCTCAGCCCATTCCCTGGCAGTCTCCCGCAGCACCCCGTAGGAGAAGCCCACTTAGCACTGCCGCCTTGCCGTTCGGTTAGATGCTGTGACCGTCCTAGGCCGCCTGCTCAAGTAACATATTGAGCTCCCTTTGAGAGTAGTAAAAGTGTGAGCATCTCTTTCTCTGGAGTTTTAGTGTACACTTTGCTAATAAAGATGTTTTTGGCACCTGACGTGGATTACAGCTGTGTTTGTGGGGATCACCACGGGCAGTACAGAGCAAGCTGATCTGTAAAGATCCCTGAAAGTCATTGAGTATCCCAAGTTGGAAGGGACCCCTAAGGATCACTGAGTCCAACCCTTGACTCCACACAGCACCACGCAAAAACCAGACTCTACATCTGAGAGGGTTGTTCAGACACTTTTTGAATTCCAGTAGCTCAGGGCTGTTCCTGCTGACCTGGGCAGGCTTTCCACACCTACCGCTTCTTCCAGAGACCGTGGGGCCAATGGTGCCCAAATACAAACCAAGGACAGGGCTGGTTGGCCTTCACCATGTAATTCCTTCCCAATAGGACACAGTTGAGTCTCGGCAGCTGTCAGAAAAAGCTCTTCTACTTCCACCAGCGCACTGTTGTTCCCCCGTGTATGAAAAACGATTAAGCAAATACACCTCAGGCAGAGATTGCACTGCTTGTCCTTGGAGCAGCGGGACACCAGCACACAGCGCTGCAGGTGCCCCATCTCCAACCCCTGCTAAGGAGCTCCAAGGACAGCGTCCTCCTGAGGCAGGGCGTAGATCAGCCTCTCCCCAGCTGATCTCTGGATGGCGACCCCTCGCAGCCCGCAGCCCCCATCCCACAAAACCACTATTTATATCCAGGCCGGCTCAGGTTTCAGCTCATTGCAGCAGCAGCTGGGACATCTCATCCCCATGCCACGCCCCAGCCCAGAGAGCCAGGAGGCCTTGGGGCTGCTGAGGACCTTCGTGAGCAGCTGGGGGAGTGCCCATACCCCGAGCTGGATCCCAGGGCTCCATCAGTCTCAACACGAGGGTCCCGAGCCAGGCACCGGGCTTCAGCCCGCACAGGAGTTTCCTGAGAAGCAGTGCACAGCTCCAGGTACTCCTTAATGCCGCTGCGTGCTATTAGAAATGAAACTCCTTAATTAAACTTTATCTAATTGTAGTTAAGCTCATCTTCATCCGCTACTCGGAGAAGACGAGACTCGAACTCACGACAACACTGAAAGCCCGACTCGCTCCCCTTAACTGCCTTGGGCTCAGGTTGACTGACACCGTTTCCATCCAGTCGGATATTAATAAAGGCTCAAGAGCCCGCCTCGCGCCACTGCGACCCCTGGGAGCCAATGAGGTGTCGAGAACGAGCGCGGCCTCCCTCTTGGGCGGGATCGAACGCAACGGTAGGTTATCCAGGCAAGGAGGCGGACCCTCTTTGGGATTGAAGGTCAAAGAGACCAATAGAAGACAGAATCGGGCCAAACGGACAGAAGAGGTACCCAATAGACGCTAGAAGTGCTAGTTGACAAGCAACTCAGCCAACCCGCACGCAGAGGGCGGGGCTACTCGCGTGGCTTCCGCTCCCGTTGTGTGAGGGGCCGAATCGTGAACGGCCTCCGCACTTCTCTCGCCGTCTCCGGGATCTGGAGCCGGGCCTGGGGGCGCGGCGCCGTGCTGCGGCTTCCCTCGCTCCCCGCTGCCTCTCTGGCCTCACTCCGCTCGCTCCCCTTCCTCTTGGCCCTCCCCGCCATCCCGCTCCCCTCAGCTGGGCCCAGCGCTCCCATCAGCCTCGCGCCGAGCTCAGCCCGGGCCCCATCTCTGCCGACCCCGCTGCTCCCTTCAGCCCCAGCGGGGCCCCCTCGGCCGAGCCATGTCGCTGCACGGCAAGCGGAAGGAGATCTACAAATATGAGGCGCCCTGGACCGTATACGCCATGAACTGGAGCGTGCGGCCGGACAAGCGGTTCCGCCTGGCGCTGGGCAGCTTCGTGGAGGAGTACAACAACAAGGTGGGCTGGGCCCGGCCGGAGCCGACCGGGGGGATCTTCCCCTCCGTCCCAGGCGTTGGGTGGGCTGCAGGGAGCTGCCCTGCACGCTCTCGGCTGTTGGAGGCCGAGGGGTTGGGGCTGGGGGCGGCTGGTGCTGCTGCTCAGGCAGGAGGCTTCCCATCTCGAGTGTGTGCGGCTTTTATTCAGCGTGACAGAAAGCTTACGGCCTGTTCTCGAGTTTGTGCGCAAATAGGCTGCATGGGACTCTGTTAGCAATGTTGTGCCCTTCTCATGATGCTTTCATGTGGAACGCTGTGTTCTTAAGTCTGTATACTGCTTTCACCGACTCCTCGGTGCTTTTGCTTTTTCTCTGAGGACAAGGTTGTTGTGGTGAGGTGGTGTCTTCGGTGTTTCCTCACTAGATCTATGCAGGGAGGCTTACACTACTCATCCCTTCAGACACGTGAGCCATCCTTCCTCAGCAGCCTTTAATGCACTCGTCTGATGTGATGAATATGCACGAATGGAGGAGGGATGAGGGAACAGGCATAATAGCTGTAGAGCATCCTGAGGTCTGTGTGCAACTAATGGTGCTACCAAAGTAGTTTTGTTCATTTATATCATGTGTGCTTTGCAGCTTTGTCAGGCTGCTTAGTGGAGAAAATCATTTCAAAAGTTGGTGTTGTGGATTGGGCTTTGTGGAGGGTGCGTTGAGATGAGGTGATGGTAAGGCAAGGGTTACAGCAGCAGCTAAATGAGTGCCCTCGCAGCAGCCCTGGCCGTGATGCTCCTGCGTGAGCCACTGACCTGGCTAGGTGTGAATTGCTGGTGAGCACTTTGTGGTTCTGGGAAGGCTGCTTTCCAGCAGGTCTGAGCTTGCCGACTTTTCATTTGTTTACATTTGTTTACAGGCTAACTCGGTAGTGTTTTCTGTAGTGTGTACAATGAGAGCCAAAAGTAACAACCTTCCAAACATTTTTCTTGTTTAGAAGTGGTAGAGCTTGTTAATTAGGGGTATGTTTCTGTTGCATTTACATCCTTCTGTTTGGATCGTTCCCTGGGGGTTGCTCCCAATGACAATGTGACCAGGTCTGCTTTTCATTTCAGGCTTCAAGTATAAAGGCAGTCGAGTCAGCAGCTCTGTGTAAAAAAACAACAGCAACAACAGCACCCAAACCAAAAACTTCACACTCACGGTGCAGCAAACAGGAATTGTGTAGGACTGTGTAAACTCCAGCTGTTTCTAAACACTCCCCAGAGCTTCTCTTGGTCTCTGTGCTTCAGGAATAGCTGTTCTGTTGGCTTCAGGTCCATATAAGTGCCAAATGTTGTGAGATTTAATTAGTGTATTAAGCAGGAAAGTAATTGTGTGAGAATGGGATGCCAGCCCGGATGCTGCTGCTACAAAAGCAAAGATGTGTCATTAAAAATTGAAGTTGTACAATAAATACAGCAAAAGATGACCTTCACTTTGCTGAGACGTTTTGCCACACCTCTGATAACTCAAAGAGAGAAGGGAGGGTTGTGTGGCCCTTTTTGTTTGATGTCTTTCACAGTGCTTTCAGTACAGCCTTCTTCTGTTTTGTACAGCCAACTTCTGGCATCAAAATACGCATAGAAGTGCAAGTGGCACCAACTGAAAGGAAAATGGAAGAGAGAATGGAAGCTCTCCTCCGCTTTAACTTTCTCTTTGTGCTTTGAAGGCTTTTGACAAGCTCCAAATGCCGTTTCTGTTGTGTCGTTGCAGTGTTTTGTTCTAAATAACTGACTTCTTTCCTTCCCCTGCTACGCTAAAAACCAGTTCAGAATAGCAGGTCTGGGTTTCTTAACATCTAACCAAATAGGAGGCTGTATCTCTTCCTCATTACCCTTCTGTGTGCTTGTTTTAAAGGTTCTTAGTGCATTAAATCTTTTCTAATTGTGGCAGCAGAAGTTCCTGGTTATTTTTCTGTTCCCATAGTAATGACCAGAGCTTGAAGTACTTAAGGTTTCATACATAACATGGCTGTTTACACCTCTGTTCTGGGTGGATTCAGTTCATTCAGCTGCCAAGCCATGACTTACTGCTGCCCCCAGACTCTTGGAACCTCAGTCAGCTCTCCCACTAACAAGCTGTATGGCACACAAGAAAGCTGATTGCTAAGATCCCTTTGAACCCCAAAGGAGTTTTGTTTCAGCTCCTCCACCTGCGCTCATCAAATCACTGGTACAGAAGGAGAGATGACTTTGCTCCAGGGGAAAGGACTAAAATTATTTAGGCTAGGTTTTCCTGAGCTTCTTGAATCAGCAAACTGCTGTCAGGCTTCAGAACGCCTCATGGATCACAGGCGTAATGGGAGGGAGCTGAGGTGTTCGTAAGCTCTGCTGTTAATGCTGCAGGCTCCTGCAGGCTCTGTGGATCAGTAATGAGCTGTGGAAAACAAGGAGAGGCTGATTTCAGGTCTGTCTGTAAGGCAGAACTCAAATCTGCTTCATAAGGAAGCGGTGCTGCCCACTGCTTGGAGCAGACTGCTGGGTATGGCTGCGTGCTTCCCCTGCTGTCACCTCCTGCATCGTGCCTGCAATCAGAGGGCAGCCAGGGTGGCACTTGGAGCAGGAGCTGTTGGTTTTTTTTCCTGTAAGGTTTAGATTTGCAAAAAAAAATGGTGTGTTGAAGATGAAATGGTGTGGTGAGAGCTTGAGGTGTGGTTGTACGTGACCCCAAAGTAATTATGGGATGGCATCGTTCGGATCACGTCAAAGAGAGTTTTTCAGAAGTTAACAAATGCTGATTAAAGGCGCTTCTTTACTCATACGCAGTGTTGCAAATCAACCTCAGGTTAATAAGGGTTCAGTTGTGATAGGAAAATCCACCTCCAATGGCATCTCTGTGTGTGATAATTATGTAGCATTTCTGGCTACTGTCATAGCATAATTGCAAAGCCAGTGGAGATTGAACACCCTCATTTTCCCCCCAGAATGAGTTACAGGTAGATGGAGAAGGGTCAGATTGTATCCTGACTAACAGTTACTTTCCTCAGCCTTAGCTGGCCTAGACTTCGGGCACTGCTTGGTGCTGAGCTGGCAGCAAACCTTGCCTTGCTTGCAGGAGGGGCAGACAGGGCTCCTGTGTTATTAGCATCCTGAACACAGTTCCATCTTTCCACCTCCCCGTGGGATGGATAAGAGGGATTCTGTACGTGTTATGTGATCAGGCCTTTGAATACGCTGAGCTAGGAAGGGATAGAACTGCTCAAGCAATGTTTTCTGCTTCTGTCTCTGGGCAGACCAGAGCCTCCTGCTCAGGATTATCACAGGCTGCTGTCAGGTCTGACAATCAGTGTCTGATCTTCAGCAGTTGCCAGGAGATCTTGTGTCACTTAGGCAGTTTTTATTCTCTAACCTGGCCTTGCATTAAAAATGTCAAAGATGCCAAGATGTTGGATTGCTACGCAGTCGTTGCTTTTTCTTCCTTTGAGAAGAGGTTAAGCATGAATATGCAGTGCAGGAGTGTATCAGTTCAAGTGAGTTCTCTGCCTCTTTGGATTTGCTTTGGTTGTGGCTGCGTGATGCGCTGATGTTGAGCTGAAAACAGCATAAGCAAAGGATGATGAGAAGTCTGTTGTCTCCTGATTCTGTCCTTGCCACAAGACTTTCTGTGACCAAGGACAATTTGCTTCCTTTGTAAAATCTGCTTAGCATTTCTGATCCCTAAAGGAGTTAGGAAGCTTTTTGTCAGTCACTTCAGAAGGCTGGGAGACTCTTGGCGGGTTCCTGTTATAGTGTGAAGCATAATAAGGAGCAGCTGTAATGAAGAGAGTGCAAGGCAGGCATCCAGCTAAGCTTCTAAAAACAGCCTGTATGTTTTCTGGGGGTCACTACAGTGTGAGAGGGCTGCATCTTCAGTTTGGCAAGGGGAAGGCTGGCATTTGTTAGGAGCATCTCTAAATGGACTTGCGGCTGCTGATGTTGCAGTGGAAGGTCTGCTGAAGGACTTGTGTTGGTAGATGCAGTAGATTTCCAGCCTAGTTTAAACGTATGGCTTATTAACCATATTGCTTATGGGAGAATATGTAGGAATTGTCCAGATAAACATCTTACTAAGTCTGTTAAGTCTCCAGGAGGAAGCCCTGCGTGGAAAGTCTTAGTAAGTTCCTACCATGAGCAGCTCACAAACGAATTGTAGTGAGTTGTCCTCCCTCTGTTTGTGTTTGGCCTGCATTTAACACAGTGGGGCTTTATCCTGCTCAGGTCTTGCAGTCACTGCTGGGCTAAACGTGTCCTCCCAGCCCGTATTGTTCCCTGAACACTTTGACATGTCAATGTTTTTCTAATAACATCATGTCTGGGACTTCAGGCATGACTTCAGGTGCTGTCATAACCAAGCAGTGTGGAGATAGTTTCTCGTCTGCTCTGTCTTGCTTCACTTTCACAACTGGGTGTTATCTCATTACTCTGCTAAGAAAACAAACACCTAATTTGGAGATGAGCTACACAAAGCCTGGCAGCAGACCTCCTTTCTTTGTCCTTCTCTCACAAAACACTTGAATAATTATCTAAACCTTTCCTCTTCTCCCTCCATTTCTCGAGTTTGAGTTCAGTTTACTTTCTGACTTTGGAATGGAATTAATCTGTATTTTAGTTTTGTTGTGACAGAATGCATTCATTAATGTGGTGCTGAAAGGAGCTCGGTAGCTAGCTGGTGGGGACCTGCTGCAGTCTGTGGGGTTATAGCTAAGAGCACGGTGATAGGAGCTTGAACTGTTGGTTGTAATGCAAGCTGTGGCTTGTCTGGCTCTCTGAAGCATCGCTGTCAGCTCAGTTCAGTTAAAGATGAGTTGGAATAATGCTTGAACAGTTTATCATTTAAACAAGGCTTTGCAGTATGGAAAGGAGAGGGGTGGGCTTTAATCCCTTAGGAGATTGGATTTTGCTTCACTTCAGATCATCTCTTCAAAGCGAAGTGCTGTGGTGATTATGTGCACTCCGCTTTGATTCCTAGCTGAGGCTTGTAGGCAGAGCTTTAAATATTTCTCGTTCCACTGACATGATGGTCTTCTTTAATTGTCCTTGAGGTTACAGAAGGCGTCCCTCTGGAATGCACTCGGTCTTAATGTTGTAATTCCATATTATTATTTGGACAAAAATCCTTTCTTTTCAATGTGGTTTCATACAGGTACAGCTTGTTGGTTTGGATGAGGAGAGTTCAGAGTTCATCTGCAGGAACACCTTTGATCACCCTTACCCCACCACAAAGCTCATGTGGATCCCAGACACCAAGGGAGTGTATCCAGACCTGCTGGCAACCAGTGGTGACTATCTGCGTGTGTGGAGGGTGAGTACATTCAGCTCTGTGACTCTGAATTCTCCTTGGGAAATGGCAAACTGTGATATTAACTGTGTTGCACAATGATCTTATTTTCACTCAAAACCAGAGTTTTTTCTCTGTCCTTTCAGGATGTTTTGCACTTGCCGCAGTGTGAAGGTTAAGACATAAAATGAAGCCAGAGCACCTGATACCTTACTGGGTTTTTTAACAGCAGTAATAATGTTATGAAATATGAAGGCTGTAGGAGCAACAGATCTGTGCTGACAGTTGCTGTTTGAATCACCTCAGTGAAGATAGAGGGGGTGATTGTGTTTTCCAGAGCTTTAAGTTGTAAAGCTGAGGGGATAGAAACCTGGGATTAATACCTTGTGTGTTGGGATTAATGCCTCGTGTGTTGGACGTGCAAGTGGAACCAGTCTTGTGATGTTGCTATTTCAGTCAGATGCTTTGCTTTTTCTAAAGGTGGGTGAAACAGAGACCCGGCTGGAGTGTTTGCTGAACAACAACAAGAACTCTGACTTCTGTGCTCCACTAACATCGTTTGATTGGAATGAAGTGGATCCTTACCTCCTTGGTGAGACTGACACGATGAAAAAGACACGCTCTTGAATTAAGGCTGGTGAAGTCCCAGTGTGTTCCCCAGGGGTCGGTGCTGGGTCTGGTCTTTGTTCAACATCTTCATCAGTGACCTTGATGAGGGGATAGTGGCCACCCTCAGCAAGTTTGCTGATGATACGAAGTTGGGAGGATTGGCTGACACGCCTGAAGGCTGTGCTGCCATTCAGCGAGACCTGGACAGGCTGGAGAGCTGGGCGGTGAGAAACCAGATGAGGTTTAACAAAAGCAAGTGCAGAGTCTTGCACCTAGGGAGGAATAATTGCATGCACCTGTGCAGGTTGGGGGATGACCTGCTGGAGAGGAGCTCTGCAGAGAGGGACCTGGGTGTCCTGGTGGATAACAGGTTGGCCATGAGCCAGCAGTGTGCCCTTGTGGCCAAAAAGGCCAACGGCATTCTGGGCTGTATTAAAAAGAGAGTGGCCAGCAGGTCGAGGGAGGTGATCCTCCCCCTCTACTCTGCCCTGGTAAGGCCTCATCTGGAGTACTGTGTCCAGTTCTGGGCTCCCCAGCACAAAAAAGACAGGGATCTCTTGGAAAGAGTCCAGCGGAGGGCCACAAAGATGGTGAAGGGCCTGGAGCATCTCCCCTTTGTAGAAAGGCTTAGTGAACTGGGTCTGTTTAGCCTTGAGAAAAGAAGACTGAGAGGGGACCTGATCCAGGTTTTTAAATATCTAAGGTGTGGGGGGCAAAGTGGCGAGGCCAGACTCTTTTCAGCTGTGTGTGGAGACAGGACAAGGGGAAACGGCCAGAAACTGGAGCATAGGAAGTTCAGCACCAATGTGCACAAGAACTTCTTTACGGTGAGGTGACGGAGCACTGAACAGGCTGCCCAGGGAGGTGGTGGGGTCTCCTTCTCTGGAGATATTCAAGACCCGCCTGGACGCCCACCTGTGCAACCTGGTGTAGGGAACTGCTTTGACAGGGGAGTTGGACTCGATCTCTGCAGGTCCCTTCCAGCCCCTACGATTCTGTGGTCCTGTGATTCTGTTTGGTTTTTACTCAAGGCTTAAGGGATGGAGAAGTTCATCCCAGCGCTGCATCTTCCACACAGATTGAGGTAGACATGAGCTGTTTACACTCTATACCTGTGTAACGTGAAAGACCATATCTGCAGCTAAAAGGTTTGGGTCAGTTAAATGCATGATAGACTGCTTGACGTTCTTGATTCTAACTGTATGCTGTTCTTGTGGCTATTCTGATCTGTAGATGTCAGAAACTGTTCCCACTCAGTGCATTAGTGTAATTTATGAGGATTGTGCTAGTTGGCTAATATTTTGCTAAAAGAAGTGCTTTTGTTTCAGGTACTTCTAGCATTGACACAACCTGCACTATTTGGGGTCTGGAGACAGGACAGGTTCTGGGAAGAGTAAATCTGGTCTCTGGCCATGTCAAGACCCAGCTTATTGCACATGACAAAGAGGTGATGGATATTTCTGGTTGTTTACATTGCACTTTTTTTTCCAAGCAGTAAAGGAACAGAACTTTTGTTCTCCCCTTTTTTTCTCTTGAGAAATCTGATCATTCAAAAATGGTCCAAAATTAAGATTTATGGGTTTCACGTGCATTAATTATAGGTAAGATTCAGTTTTAATATATTACAAACTAATTAAAGCTGTTCTCTCAGCTGTCAGAACTACTCTGCTTACTCATCATGGAATCTGCACTTGAGAGTGTGTTTGTTTTACAAGATTATGCTACAGAACTGGAGTTGTAATCAACTGCATATCAAAGGCAGTAAACATCTCACAGGATTCTTTCGTTTTAACGTAAAATCTGAATCCAGAAAGTAAATATGTTCTGTTTCAGTGAATAACCCTGTAATGACACAACTCGTTTTTTCCCCTCCCTTTGGCAAATAACTTCAGAACTCGCTAGAAAACTCGAGTATTTGACAAAAAGTGCTGCAGTTGTTGTAACAATTTCTGCTGTCCTTATGGGAAGTCCATTTGGCTGTGAACTAGGAGGCTGTGTGCTCGCTAAGCCCGGGTTGTATTCTTTCTGTTTTGGTGTTGGCAGGTGTATGACATAGCATTCAGCCGTGCAGGTGGTGGGAGAGATATGTTTGCTTCGGTTGGTGCAGATGGCTCAGTGAGGATGTTTGATCTCCGTCATCTGGAACACAGCACCATCATTTATGAGGACCCACAACACCATCCACTGCTGCGTCTCTGCTGGAATAAGCAGGATCCCAACTATCTTGCCACGATGGCCATGGATGGCATGGAGGTAAGGCAGTAGTTCTGCAGAAGGAACAAGGCTATCTGGGGAGGCAGCTCGGTCGTTTACACTTAGCTCTTAAAATGAGGGTGCAGTATCAGTAAGTGGAGTATGATAAGGGCCAATTCTTATTGCAGTCATATCAGTAGGAGCTAGAGGTAAGTTTGGCCTTATAAACGTGAAGGTCTCTGTGTCCCCTATATATTTCAGCCAATTTTTGAGGGTTCTGTGAGCCAACTGGGCAGCAGTGATATTCACATAAAATCATAAGTGCAGGTGTTTTAGTCACCTTGTTCTTTCTCAGCTCTGTGCACAAGGCAGTGTACCTTACATTTTTACCTGTACTGCTTCAGGGAAGCATGAGTCACTGTTTTCATAACTCACAAGCCTCCTATGTGAGGTCTGACTGCTTTTGAAGTGCACACAACATGCTGACCAGCTAGAAACTATTCTTTGAGAACAGTGTGTGCTTGCCAAATGCATCCTTTAGGAAGGTATTTAAAGCCTTAGTTCAAAACTCTTTGTTTTCTGGATGGGATGAGGGGTGGAAATACAAGTTATTAACTTAGTTTGATTTTTGTTTCTGAAGGTTGTGATTCTAGATGTCAGAGTTCCCTGCACTCCTGTTGCCAGGTTAAACAACCACAGAGCATGTGTAAATGGAATTGCTTGGGCACCTCATTCTTCCTGCCACATTTGCACAGCAGGTAAGTGTGGGAAGAGATTCTTGATCAGTCTCTGTGTCGCTGCTGGTGACTCTCTGGGAGTCTTTCATTACACTTGCAAAATCCTCTCTTCCCAAGCATGAAAGCAGTTTTCATCCTGCCTTTTTGCTAAAGATTATTTGCACTTTACAAGCACTTTGAGAGTGACTTTCCTAACATTCCTATGGAAATAGGCACCTACTAGGGTTTATTGGGTGAAAGTAGTGAGCCTTGTGCCCTAACTGTGCATCTCCTTTGGTTAGGCTATTTTATTTCAGTGCTGCTTAACTTATTTTGCAAGTTAGTTCTTAAAGGTTTGCACTTTGAGTTCCACCAGTTGTGTTTTTAACTTTGTCCTGGATGACATCATTATCTGAAGATGTGTACAAGTTCTTCTTGGAGAACAGTTCTATCACTGTATCTGTCTCACTTTCTTATCTGAGCTGCAAGGGCTATATCCAAGCTAGCTTTTTACTGCACCCCTTTTAGTAGCCATGTATGGACGTCTTGTACACTGATCCCACTTAGGATCTCATTTTCTTTTGCAGCGGATGACCATCAGGCTCTCATCTGGGACATCCAGCAGATGCCTCGTGCCATTGAGGACCCTATCTTGGCCTATACAGCAGAGGGAGAAATCAACAATGTACAGTGGGCATCAACCCAGCCAGACTGGATAGCTATCTGCTACAACAACTGCCTGGAGATCTTGAGAGTGTAACACTACTGCTTCATGCCTAACTGAGGCAGGGCTGTATAATTTCCCCACCCCTCTAAAGTAAGAACAACACGAGTCAAGTGGCCAGTATCTGTTGTTGCTTTGCATCTACTGTTCCAAGAAACTGTTACAAGAATCAATGGCAGGTGTCTCCTGCCTCTCCAAGACTCTAAAATGCAGAGACACGCTGAGCCTCTTGGACCTTTTGGTTCTGGTTTTCTTTGTTCTTTTCCTCAGTTAAAGTTCTGTATATTTGTTTGTTGACTGTGTTAATAAGCTTGCAGGCTTTAAGTTGCTGCACATGTCCAAGTGTTTGTCAGCTACCCGGGGCGGCACATCCAGCTAGTCTGATAGATGCAAGTGCAAAAACAAGGTGGGGAAAAAGATGGTAATGTTAACAGCCACCTTGGCAGGAACCTTTATCGTTCCTGTTGTTGCTGCCTCTAAACTGTTTAAACATTTGTATGTTTTTTATATATTGGGCTAACTTTCTATTGAGTAAGGCTTTTCTCCCGGATTCTTACTTTTGATATGTGATCCACTTCCATATACCCAAAGCAGGATATCCTTGTTGATACAAATCACAACAACGCTGCAGGCTCCCTGGCAGTAAAGGCCTGCCAGAACTGTTGCCTTGGCTCTCAATACCTGGTTACCTGGTGCTGTGAAGTACAAGTACTTGTTGCACAACTTCTTTACACTTTTCTGACGCTAGAGGCAGTTGCTACTATGGTAGGCCTTATTTTTAAATGATAACTGAATTTACTGTGTGTCTCCTGCAGTTGTGGTAGCTAACAGAACGGTAATGGGTGGCAGACAGAAGGTATTTGCATGACTTGAGCTCCCTCTGAGGGAAATGACTTCAGAAAAAAACGTTGTTTGTAATAATGGACTCTGGATTGAGGTTTCCAATGAAATGGTTTCCCCTTAGAGGGCTTACTATCTGAACCAAAATAAAATGGTTTCACACTTTGTAGCTTGCTTGATTGGCAAATAATACGAGCAAGGTCTCGTGGTTAAGCTGTACCATGGAGCTTCTTTGCATTTGTTCTGTGTTCCTGGGAGTTCTTGAAAGGAGTACACTTTTCTTCCTAAATGTATTTGCTTTGTACTGTCAGGTCTTGTTGAATGAGCGAGGTGAGTTGGAAGAACTCATCCACTGTCCAAATGAAAGCTGTTTCTCTGGAAGAAATAATCCCCTGATGTAATGCACAGAAGACAGATTTCAAGTGAAAGAAACAGTGCCACAGAGGTTATAGTTTGGTGCTTGTCATCCTTTTGGCTATTTGAGATGCATCCAAGGGCGTCTGTTTCTGTTTTGAATAGTGGAATGCTCTCCAGTAATACGTTGCAGTCAGAGCTGAGTGGATTAGACAAGATACAAATCCTTAGTGAAGTCTTAATATAACACAGGTATTGAGATAAAAGCTCCACAGTACTCTTCTTCCAATGAAGACATGACAGCTGTAGCTGGTCCATGAGGGTGCACCAGCTGAGTTTTGATGGAAGTGTCAGAAGTGATCAGCGTTGTCTTTCTGCCTGACGTGTGTTCACCTACAGCTGCAGGCAGCACTGAAAGTAGGGCACTGGCAAAGGTGTGTTTTGTCAGCTTGTGTGGGAAAGGCAAGTTGGGAAAAGGGTTTGCAGGGAAACAGCGAGGCTGATGCAGAAAGCAGCGTCCGGTGCAGGATGGACTCTGGAAAGTTGTGTCGTTCTGGACACAATGTTCCTGTATAGATGACTCCTTGGCATGGAGCTTAGGAAAGCACTGCCTTGCAAATCTGTTTGCAGTTCAGTAGAGGCAGCATTACTGCATCACCTCTTCTAATATCAGAGCAAGGACTCTTAACAGTTTAAGCCCATGTTTTGTCAGTGGCATTCTGTGTTCAGCAGTGGGATTTTTGACAGCAGGCTTCATTTGGCTTGGCAGTGGGTTTTCATACTAGCTGTGATGCTGAGAGCAGGGTGTTCCACAGGTAACTCCATCAGATGTCAGAGCAGTATTAGCCAAATGGCTGGGTTATAACTTCTACAGTAGCATTTCATTGTAAATTGTAAAGTACTTATGCAGAATGAAGTGAAAATTAGGGTTTTCTTAGCAGCAACATAGAATTACATTCACAGCTTCAGAAACTCTTAAAAATACATCCACTGGCTCACAATGTACTGTTTAATTACGAGCAGTAGACATAATGTCCTGGGTCACTGAGAGGGATTTTAACTTTGGCTTGGAGTGCAAGCTTAATTGTTACTAGACGAGCTCTTAATTTGATTTGTGGGTTGGGGAACGATGGGAACTACCAGAAGTCCTCTTCGTGTTTCAGTCTCATCCTTGCATAATGGCATGAGTTGAAGATGAACATGCCTGCTGCTTGGCAGCAGACTTGTTTTAAACTGTGGAATTGTTCTTTTAAAAAGATATGAGCTAATTCAGTTGAAAAGAAAGTGGCTAAAAGATTCCACGGGCTGTGCTGAATGGCAAACACAGTCTGTTCCTCTGGGAATAGCATCTCTGTTGTGCTGTGGTGGTGGAAAGCGTATGCATGGAGGGGCTGATCATCAAATAACCAGGCAGCTTTTGCTGATGTTAGAGAACTACTATCCTGTTGTGAACCCAATGAGAGTCGGTCCCTCCATTCATAAATCTGATGGAAGTTCACTCATGGAATTGAGTTTTCATTCCAAACTACTCAAAGGCAAGTGAAGGAATCGTGTAGACCCCAGGGGGTTCTAAATAAAGCACGTATCCTGTTTGTTTAGCCAGTTGATCTGCCTCCTAGATCTGTAACGTGTTGCTTTGGGCATCATCTGTTGTCATTCTTCAGATGAAATTACATTTGAAATCACTAGAGGCTGTTGTGGAGCAGGGAAATGCTGCTTAAAATAGCTTCTTTTCAGAGAAGTGGCTTGGAGGTTAATGACTGAAGAGAGATGAAAATCCTCGTGGGTGAGATGTTCTCTGGTGGAAATGGCACTTCCACATAGAGAGGAAGCGAGAGACTTGGATGCCCTTCTGCCAGCACCTGCTGACACAGTGGCAGCAAGCTGACTGCCTGCTTGCTGGTTCAGGTTGGTCTGCAAGATCAAATAAAACCTGGAGACTTGTCACTGCAGCCTGTGAATCATAAGGTGCAGTTCAGCTCATCTTATTGGCTTAACGTCCAGTTCTGTTAGGTTAGAAACCCCCATAAGCATTACTTTTTATTTTCAAAGTCCACGCATAAAAATACTTCAGTGTTTGATCCTTATTTTGTGCTCGCTGGAGGATGCAGAGCAACTGCTTTCAGCTGCCTCGTATCCCCTGAGTGTGCAGTGACACGAAGGGAGGAGGCTGAGTGTCAGCGAGGTTACAGAGCAGAACACTGCTGTTGTTGGTGCAGATGTGATTTTGATACTTGTACAGAAATGTCACTTTTCTCTGCCTTCGTGGCTCTGTAGCACTCCAGCTGGTTGATCCCAGATATGCTGTTGTCTGGTGGTTGTGTTCTTTGAAGCCAAGCTTTCCATAGATTTCTACTATTGTGTGGGCAACTGGCTGTTAGTGTGTTGGCTCTCAGCCAGGAGATACAAATCACACATCAGTTGTGTGATACCTCATTAGTGAGGCTGAAAACCTACAGAAGAGAAGATGGATGTTGAATTAGTGCTGTAGTATGTGAGCTCTTAATTGTCAAATGGCCTATGGTCAGTTGCATCTACTGGGCTTGTACTTCTGCATGCGGGGATTTCAAAGGCAAGGATTTGAGTGCTTTGACAATCTATTTAGAAAGGAAACGGTGGTTTCAGAGAGTGATATGAAAGGAGACTGTTAATACAAGTTGTTCCTTACGGAACCTTGAAATGTACTTAAAAGGGGAGGCATTGCCTCTCATAAGTCAAAGTTAATGATCCTTTCAAAACTTAGCTGTAATTACTCTCCTGAATGTTCTAGATAATACTGAAAAGGTCTATTTTTGCCTGGTGTCGCAGTGAGGAAGCTGCACCAGACTCAGCTATAGATCATTGCCTACCAGGGGCTAGGTGAGGGGAGTCCAATGTTTTGGAGTTTGCAGATGCTCTTGTGCTTGTTTTAAATGTAAATTACAGAGCTGCGTGTGTCTGTTTTGTTCTCTTGCAGATGGCACTTTAACAAGTATATTTTTGGTAAGATTAGGAGGAGAGTCATCTTTTCCTCAGTCTTTTTATGGTAGCCGTTTGTGTTTTGTATAAAATGTTAAATGCAGCAGTCACTGCAATCCTTAACTGGCTGTGGTTGTCAGTATCTAGTGGACCCTTATCTGTTTGTACTGAACACCAGTACCATGAGCACTTGACAATACTGTTAATGTTAAACTGAAGCTCTCTAGTTAGAGAATGGCACAACCTCACAAGGTCAACCTGTAATTTAGTGTTGCTTGTCACCCTTTTGCTTTGCTTAGGAACTTGGCAGTGTCTGGAAATCCTCCTTGAGTTGAGCACCATGGCAGCAGTGGCAGGTTAGTTGTGTACAGATGTGAATGGATTCCTAGGATAGAATGACTGCTGCTGATGGTAAATTGACACAACCTGGATCCTGTCGGCTCCCTGTGTTTAATGGTGTTCTGACTCTTTCAGAAGGATCAGTGACAACAGGGCTGAGCTGTTGGCTCCGTACATTGCAGAAGTCATGGTTCCATCACAGTACTGGAATGGTTTGTCTTCCCTTTGCTGCTTGGCAGAACGGCCCACGCTGCGTTACCCGGTCAGGTAACACAGGTGATCTCTGGTACATGCTTACTGCCTTCTACTTTCAGACCTACATCCCAGAGCAGGACTGCGCTTCCTGCACAGTGGACATTTCAAATGAGGCTTTCAAAACCTGTTCTGGGATGGGCAAGATGCTGTGGGTTGTGGTCCCTGTTTCTCTTGACCTTTGCAAGAGGTCAAGATTTATTTGTGGCACTTAAAGAGCACTTTCTCATGCTTGCTTAGGGAGGCAACTGTGTTGTCCCCTGCTTACCTGAGAAGAGTCAGAAGTGTTTTATTGTTGAGGATACTGAGGGTAGCGTGCCCTGACTTCTATCAGGAAGAGATCTCCAGAACTTCTCATCAGCACCATTCACCAGCACTAAAGAGCAGGGGTAATTAGAAATGCACCTCAACACCAGTAGCCAAACGCTCATCAGCAACTCGTGGCAGTCTCCAGAGGCAAAGGCATTTGTGGAACTTGCTCACTGCTGTCTAATTTCAGAAGACAACTTCGCCAAGTCTCTTGGTGGCCTTTTGTGCAGCCTTTGATGCTCAGCATCAAGCTGGAATCTTCATGCTCATAACTTAAAGAAAGAGAAATCCATATGGCTTCCATCGAGTTCATCCTTCAGGAAATCTAACAAAGGTTATTTCCTGAAAAATATTGCTGCCCAGGGTAGCTGTAAGCAGCCACGAGTCAGCATCCCTTGGAGTTTGCTGTCCTCATAGTGAAACGTGGGACTCTCAGGTCTCTGTTAGAGGCAGTGGTTGGGTCTGTCAAACCTGAACGAAGGCAGAAACGCGAGAAGCAGTGAATGAAAGAGTGGTAGTGCAGCTGTGCACAATGCATTGCTTTTTTTGACAACCTGATGAACTTGAATTATGAAATTTACTATTTAAAAATAACTTTTTTTTTAACCTTGGGTTGCTAGCAGTGTGAAATGTAACTGAAATCTGTTGCGCCGAAGCGTTTTTGTTACGATAGTCAGTAGGAGATGTTTACTTTCGTGTGTTTTTTCCCTTCTCTCTTTCCATTCACGGTCCTGTTGTGGTAATTTCCTGAAGGTGTAATCTTTGTAGCATGATTGTACAAACATTCATATGAAATTCCTGACTTGTTCTCACTAAAATATGCTGAAGCAATAGTAGTTTCACTTCTGTCCTCCTTTTGTCCCCTTCCACGTTGAGATTTGCAACTTTGCTCCTGTACTGTCCTAGAGGAATCCTAGTATCCTGCTGTCCAGCAGACCTGTGTTGTTGACATGGATAACTGCAGTGTCCCTACTCCTTTATTTTTATGGAGAAAATACAAGAGGTTTTGTTACAATGGATTTTAACACCCGAGTCATGGAACCATGTTGAAACTCTGTCAATTTTAAGGCAATTTTCTGGAATCGCTTGAAAGTGGAATGTTGCACCCTTTTATGCTATTTCCTGCTTCCTATGTAGTTTGACTCAGATTTTTTTAACCTCCTTTCTAAGTTTCAGCCTCCTGTGTATTAGGTACAGTATTTTCTGCCTTTCCTACTTTGTAATAAAAATGGAACATTTGTAGATTGACTGCAGTTCACTGTGTGGTGAGTTAAAACTGGTGGGGCAAGCAGGGAGGTGCTTCTCACGGGAGACACGGAGCCTGTTTCAAGTTGACTGCTGAGAAAGGCAGGGCGACTCCTTTCTCTTCTCTCTGCTTTACAGAACTGGTGCCATTTCACAGAGCTCTCGTCCTACCAACACCAAACTAACTTGCTTTTTCTATCTACTCTTCAGTTAGGGGTTGCTCCAAAGAATTACACTGGTAGGATGCCAGTCGCAAGAGAACTTGAAGAGAATGGCTAATAATAAAAACATGGCCACATTTACTTTCTAAAACCAAATTAGCACTTGTTGCCCATACGCTTGGTGTTGGCTGTGGTCATGTTCTCTAACTTCCTTGCATAGCATTTCTCCCCCACAGGAAAAAATGGTGATTATCTGTCCTGGTGTTTTTTCGTGTTTAAGATGATTGGAAGAGGGATTTTCTAATACAAATAATTGGTCTCTAAGGCTTTCTGAAAACAAGCAAATTAAAGACAAAGCAATTAGAGACTTAGAAGCTAGATAAGAGCCTCTTGTGTGTGGGTGACCTCTGTTAAAGGGTGTTTTCTTTACAGGCTCTGTCACTGTTGTTGTTGCTAGAGCTGGGATCTGGGAGTAGCATAGCAGAACTTGACATTGTCTTGCCTTAGAGCTGGGTGAGCAGGACTGATGAGTTCAGTAAGTATTTGGATTACCTCTAGTTCAGCTGAACTGTTGTCTGACATCTCCTGCACTTCGGATCCTTCTCTAATTCTTTGTGTACTGGCTTTGAAACAAAAGCTTTTTAAGCTACGTGACCACAATGGAAAGAGTTGCCTGCAAAGATGCTGTGCTGTTTCTTAAGCTATATATGGACTTTAACTAATCCATATTTGGATAAGATGCTTTCCTTCCAAGAATTGTTTGTCTTTACCCTAGAAATGTATTTACAAAACCCCTGATCTGTTTCATGGAGAATTCTGAAGCACAAATAGGAAGAAATTGTCTCAGCTTCCACTCCAGTGGATGAAAGCACAGAAATTAGATTGCTGTATGCCAAATTCCAGCACCTGTGTTCAGTATTGAGATGTGCTGCATCAGCTTCCTGTTTTGGGGAATGTGCTCTCTTCATGGCGGAGGTAAATAACAACGTGCATCCAAATAGTATCACACTTGCATCTGCTTGAAATCAGTTGGAGTTTGTGCAGAAATCTCAAGCAGCAAAAATTTAATGCCGGAGTTCAAAGATGCTGAGCAATACCTGTTGCATTTTTGGTAACTTTAAGCTGGCAGAAAATCTCCATCTCTGTATGGGAGTAACTAAAGCAGAAAAGCAGCTTGCTTTGTAGAGCCAAATCGCTCTCCTTTCTGTTCAGCATAAATGTTTTAAATTTCTCCTTATCCAGTGTGGGACTGTGGGAAATGCAACAGCAGTACTATCAGTGACTGCAGGGCATCCTCCAACATGGATGATGGAGAGGGAACTCAGCCTGTCCTTCTCGTTTTGTGATGATCTGCCTACCATGTTGTTGTTGTTGTCACTGATTTGCCATCTTTTCCCTTCATTAGGACCAGTAGGTTGCTAAAAGGTGTCAGCTGGTAACCACACAAATCCACCTGTTCCCATAGACACGCTGTCTCTTCAGTGATGAAGACTAGAAGTCTATAAAATACAGCTGGAAGCAACCAGTTTGGGTCCTAATTAAGTCCTGTGGGAAAGACTACTGACATCTTCTGCAGACTGGACATAGGAGTGCAAAAATTCAGGAGCTGGTAGATGAGAAAAACAGACTGCTTGTCAGTGCAGCAAAATAAGTGTCATTAAGTCCTGGGGAGGAATGTGTGTAGAAATGAAGTAACAAGAGGTTCTCTACTCTTCTCCACCCTAAGGAACAACTGACATCTGGCATGGCTGCCTGACTTGCTTGCTGTGTGACCCTGGGCAAGGTACAGCTGTTAAGAGCTGTAAATGAAAAGCACTTAATTAATCAGTGATCAGTAAGTGGCTTGAAAATACTTGAAAATTAAAGATGTCCTCAACAGTAACAGAATGTTTATAATACAGTGTGACTATAACAAGATTGTGCTTTAATCTTGTGCATTTTTTTTTGTGCTGCTCCATATGTGGTCCAGATTGCCAGCTCAGAAGCGGGTCATCATCCAAAAGCATGTAATATTTCTAACATCCTTCCTCCTCTTCCTTCCCTTCAGTTTTGCTTGCTCCACGAGGAGGAGAATGGCTCCTATTTTTTAACCAGACAGCTTCAGAGCCCCCTCTGCTGGAGTGCTGACAGCAGGAGGACAGACACAGCTTGGCCGGCAGGACAGGACAGGTACCAGCTGCTCCTCTGGGGCTGGGGAAGGGGAGCACCAGGCACGCTTTTTAAGGACGAGTTTCATGTAGTCGATATGCTGTACTGGAGGTGAGATTTGGCCAGTTGTGTCTCACTGTCCTGAAGCTGGATTACGACTTTGGTTCTGTTAAGTTTTCCATTAGTGCTGTAGTCAGGATTTTCAAAATGCTGAGAACACAGGAGAGCATTAACAGGACGAGAGCTGTGAGATGATTCTCAATTTCAGAATGCTTTTCTGCATCATCTGAAGGTTTATAAAGTTTTTTTCTCCTCTCCCTCTACCAGTTTACTCCTTTGCACAGCTCTCTGGCTGTGGAGATGCACAATAAGGAAGTTTTGGCATGAGACAATGCTCAGCCTGGAGACTGCTAAGCTCCCCAGGAAGGATGTGTGTACCTAAACAAGAAGGGAAACAGGAAGGAAAGAAGAAATAGTACATCTGATAGCAAGGAGATGAGGCTCTTTGAGTCAGGCAGGTATGCTTCAGAAAATGGAAGTGCTACCAGAATAGAAAATATGATGGCACAGCAATTAAGAGCCTGGGAAAAGATGCCAGGAGCTGAATCCCAAAGGGCTGCTCCAGTCTTCCTGTGCAACTTCTAACGAGTCAGTGGCTCTCTGTGCAGCACTCTTGTAATCCCTGTTTTTTGGGATAAATGTCCTTTTCTTGCTTTGTGCACTGTGACAGCATTAAACAATTCTGTGAAGTCCTTTAAAACAAATGAGCTGCCTATAAACATGGGAGCTCCTGGGGAGCCTGGGTGAATACCTATGCTGATGATTTTACATAAGACACCTCCAAACAATCTGAACACCTTTATGTTGAATTAAGGATGCTTTGTTGTTGCTGTTTACAGAAATGAAGCTTCTCTTCTGGAAAGCAGCAGCTTTAAAAGGATGTGGGCAACCTGGGTGGAAAACCACAGACAATCAGCTGGTACCGTGGTGTTACTGTAAAATGAATAACCTCATTCTTGTGCTCAGAGTTGGCACAGCATTAAATAGAGAGTCAAAGTGAAAAAAGAGGATTCCTTCTTTTTTCCTGAAGATATAAAACGGGCATCTGCTAAATTTCCATGATAGAACCGTGGCTGCAGTTCAGAAAAGGTATGCCAGCTTGTCTAGGAAAAACAGTGTGAGGAGGAAGGTCTGCAGTGCCCCCCCTCAAACAGTCTAATGGCACTTGCGTATAGACAGTGTTGTGATGATGTCTCTAAAAAGAGGATAGAGATGCAAAACAGCAGTTTTTATCTGCTGTTGTGTATGTCAGGCTAGATAGGTGTGTGAAGTAATGAACTATTAAGGACAAGTCATTCTGTTTTCAAAGGAAGAAAAAAGCTTCAGTGAAATCCAGGCTTTCTGGTTAACTGGAGGTGGAAGGAGCACATTTCACTGGGGTGCCCATCTCCTGCCATCTGCTGGGGTCTCCTGGCTCATTGGCACGAGTAGCAACTAACACGTCTGGTATCTCTTTAAGTAAACCAGCTTTCTGCACAAAGGGCTTGCAGTGGGTTTCATGTAGCAGGACTTCGAGCATTTCACATGAAAACGTGAGAATTGGAAGACAGATGAAAATACTGAAGGGTAAAGTGACTGTAGTGTGTTTTGACATCAGAGCTGATGCACCAGGGAATTAATACTGAGTTTCTCCAGTTCTAGTGCTGCGATTAATCATTAAAACCTTTCTGTAATGACCTTGGCACAAAAATCAATTGTGATAATTAAATTTGGTGATGAACAGAAGTGGGAAGCTTCATTAATACTAGGGAACTAGAATATCTTAGGGAATTGATGGCTTTGAAGAGTGAGAAACAGACAGGAGATGAAATTTAGCAGCAGAAAGTGCAAAGCTGTGAATGTAGAGGTGAAGATATGAATACTTGGAGTCAGTGGTGAAAGGAGGCTGGATTTACTTAGCTGTTAAAGGGTAGCAATGAGCCTCTGTGAAAATGCATTTAGAAAAATTGGTCTAATGGCAATAATGATGATGATGCTGTCATATAAGAGAGAAGAACTAAAATTAGAATAGAGGCCAAAAAAAGGCTACCAGGAAAACACCACAGAGATTGTATTATTAGAAGAGCTAAAATGGCTTACTCATCTATTAAAGTGGAACCTGGAAGGGATATGATTATCTTCTTGATGTGTTTAGAGAGAAAACATCAGGGAAGATGAAAGGATAATTTAAGTGGAAGGATAATCTTGGCATGAAAACAAATGGCTGTAAGCTGGGCATGAATTTACAGGAAAACCAGAAAGACTTTTCTAATTTCAGGGTGATACAAGAGATGCTAAAAATGAGTCTGAACACTGGCAGCATTGGGCTGCTTTTCAGATGGGAACTTCAAGGCAATATGTGTGGAAGCCCTCTGGTCCAAAACCAAAAGCAGGGCTGAGATGATTGGCTTTGTGCACAGCTTCTGGCCTTCGACGGGTCTGATCTGTTGACCTAAGCATTCCTTTACAGACGGATTTGTCTATCTAGTATGGCATAGCAAGATCTTCTCATTATCCCAAGTAACAGATAATGACATCGTGATTTGGTCATATCCTGAATTCCTCCTGGCCCCCACTTCTGAGAAATTTTCCTTTCCAATCCAGTTTTCCTTCCTGTGCCTTCCAGTTGATGCAGCCTGTCTGACATTGCTGTGTTGCTGGCGAGTGAAAACGTTCAGAAAACAACACACTCACTGCTAGAAGTCTGCCAGATAGACAAGCAGCTGTGAAGCCATCTGCTCGAGGTGGGCTTCCCAGCAGCAGGGTGGCCATCACCACGCTGGGGAAGGAGAGCTGGACTTGTTCTTAATAAAACAAAACCCCTCTACTGATCCTTGTGGAGAAAAAAACACTATCAAAATACGTCCCCCAGGTGGAATGGAAGCAAAAGCAAGGGCAGAGCAGCTGAAGCCTGGATGCTGTTTTTAGAAGATGAGTTGATTTATGAAGTTTGAGGTAGAATTACTAGGTTGGATTGGACAGTAACAGCAGTTCTTTGCTCCAAAATCTGAAAAACCTGTTGCATGGCATGTTTGTTTGTGTTCAGCAGGGGTGTATTGCGCTTTATGGTCTGTCTGCACCAGGGGAGGTGGCAGCTGAGAAAGCTAAAACCGGGAGGAGAAACAGCCATCAGGAGTCCATCGGAATGAACGGGACAGGTGAGCAGTTCCACTTCTAGCAGCACAACCACTTTCTCATTAATATAGACCCCTAAATGAAAGGGAGGGCGTAGTGAGCTCCAGCCTCTTGTACTCAAAGCTCAGTGCAGAGGGTTAAATCCATGTGAATTTACTTTCATATTGAGTAACTTTAACAAAGGCACTGTGTGATTACAGCACCTAGCAGCACTGTGGTGGTGGAAAGTATGAAGCAGTGCTTTGGAAGGCATAAAAAAGGAAAAATGACAGCAGTGTTTATTCTGTGACTTGGACGCGTGTCCCTTCGTGCAGCCTGCAGGGAGCTGTGCTGGGATGCTGATGGTAATGGGGCCTCTCGTTAGAACAGCCATGGAAGATTGCATCTCTTCCCACAGAGGGCCTGTGTGCTGCCTTGGGTGGCTGGCTAATGCTTTGCTGAATCTTGATTTCAGTGTGTTCTGGGCTCCTTTCTGTTCTGGAACTGTGGTGGTTTTCTGTGCTTGCATGTGTTGTTTTTTTCCCCCTTCTCCTTTAAAAAAAAAAAAAAAAAAA
>JACDJE010000229.1:179311-324882 GCA_016647715.1 Pavo muticus | reverse complement strand
GGGGGGTCCTCAAATCCTGGGTGTTGATCCTGGAAAGCGTGGAAAGCCGGGCGGGGGGCGGCGAAGTGATGGCTCCGGTGGTCGGTGGGGGGGGCCTGCGCTGAGCCGCGGGCGCAGGTAGGAAAGTGCCTCCAAAAGCGGCCTATCAGTGGGTCCCAGTCGTCGGTTTTTTGGATGGTGTGTTTTGTGTAAAGAACCGCTTCGTTTTTGCCTTTTTTTCTTTGCTTTCTTTGCTTTTGTTGCCCGATCCCCTTTTTGCTTTACTGTGGTGTCTCTCACGCGTTAGGACTTAAAAAAAACCGTGTCTTTTCTCAAGCAGAATTGACTCATTTGTTGGCAGGGAATCGCTGCTGCTACCTGCGGGGCAGGGCTGCGGTGCTTTGTGGGCCGCAGCTTTGACTCTTCCTCCAAGTTTGGTGTTGTGGGACTCCTTCAGTGTTCAGTCTGTGCATGGAATTGCTTCTCTTACTTATATCCTAACTGCATTGCCAACGCAGAGTGTTTCCTTTGTGCCCTGAGACGATCCCAGGCACAGCAACACCTACAAGAAATGCGTGTTTTGTAAATACAGTGAATAGGCAGATCTGTAAGCGGGCTTCTCTTCTCTAAAGAGAGAAGCATGGCATCACCCATGCAGTGTCCTCTCTGCAGAGGCCAACCTGATGGTGCATAACTCATAACAGCCGCCAAGGAGGGTGCAGAGCTTCCATGGAAGTGCTTTCTGGGGCTGTTGGACGCCTCTTTGTAAACACGTGGGCACGAGGTGAAGAAGAACAGTTCCACAGAGCACTGCAGTGTCGTGTTGCAACTGCAGTACTGATTGCTTGTGGAAGGAGAGGTCGAAACTCATTAGGCTGTTGTGAGCAGCTCTTTTAAGGGCTGTTTTGCATCGGGCTGTATGACTCTGAGTTTTCTCCCACCTTGTTTCTCATGAGATTCTCTGACAGGTGAGTGCTGCCAATGAGAGGTCAGTTCTGCAGGTTGCTGAGCTCCATTGATACAACCGCAGTGAGCTGTGGCAGATCTCAGGCACTTCACAGCAAGGGTTGCAGCAGTTATTTCCAAACCCGTGCTTTCCAAACAGCTCCTCGGCAGCAACAGGGGCACTTGCTTCTGATACACAGAAACATGCATGTGTGTGGGAAGCAGAGGGGAGAGCAGCACTCAGGCCCAGAGTGAAGTGCTCCATGCAGGCCTGCTGCTGCCGAGGCTCTCCCCGGCCTGCTCTGCTTTCCTGCCTGTGTCACTTCCTTCCCTTGGCTCTCATTGCCCGGCGCTGCGCAGTGACGGCCCCCACTGCCCGGGGGAGGGAGGGGGCTGAGCCCGGGGCTGAGCCCAGGGCCGCTCAGTGCCAGCTGAAATCCACACATCTGGGGGAATTTCTCAGTGAGAGGAGGAACCTCAGATATGTATCCCAGCTTCACAGGGATGCTCTGATTTTTCTTCTAAATCTGCAGGCCGAGTCACTTGAGATTTCCTAAGAACAGAGCAGCCTTTTGTTACCACTGACGCTCTGCCATGGAGCAGTTCTGCTCAGCTGCACATTGGGAAGGGCTCAGAGCTCAGCTTTTCCAAAAAACTGCTTTCAGAGCTTTAAAACATATTCTCTGTTGAAATTGTGACTCGCTGCCCCCTGTTCTGCTGTTGGTGGCAGCAGATAACAAACACGGACATGTTTGCTTTTCTCAGACAACTGCAGCATCGTGCCTTCTATTATCATGCTGTATGAAATAGCATCCTGCTTTATAGAGGTTTACAGACTTCCTGTTTTTACCACCCTGCAGATGCTTTTACTTGGGGTTTTTTTTAACCCCATTCCTATTTTGTGCCATTGCAAACACACCGACCTGCCCGGCCCTGTGGAGCAAACCCTGCATCAGCTGAAATGAAGGCGCTGTGCGGATGAAGGTTTGCTCTGTGAGCAGCAGCTCCCCTTTATCGATGGTAGAAAACCCGTGAGTGCAGTTTTTAAAACATGAGAAGCATTTCCTGGACAACATCTTTGAGCACAAAGCTGAGCTGTGTTTCCCAGACCTGCTGGAGACGCAGCAGCACTGGGTCCTTCAGTCAGCTTCCAGAACTGCTTACTTCTCATTTGCAATAACTTTGGCATTGTGTGATTGATGTGATGCTGCTGCAGATACTTCCTTAAAGCCAATCTGTGGAAATCCTCTCTTTTGATGGAAAGAAAGAAGTATTCATGCTTGGCCATGTTAAATCCATCACAGTGTTGTCCTGAATGGAAACATTTCTTCCTTAGGCAAATCCGAATTTCACACTGATTTTGTGTTAAAAAACAAGAAATACTCTGTTTCCTACCAAACCAACATAGAGATGAAATATATTGTGTATATTGTTAGCTGGGGGAGCTGAGAGCCCAGTGTGTGGTTGCTGACATCACATAAGCTCCCCCTGCTGCTGCATGGCATTGTGTGGCTGCGTGGTGTCGGATCACAGCGTCAGCACCTGCCTGCAGGTGAGTGGAGCTCCCAGCAGTGACGCAGCCCTTGCTGCTCACCAGGGGGTTCTGCTGCTTCCCAGCTGCTGCCATGGAGAGTTTCCCATCTCAGAGCTGTGTCAATCCACACGTTAGCTGGTAAGTAATTCTCTGCGCAGCTGAGCTACAGCCTGCATCAGGAGGCTGTGGATGCCCCGTCCCTGGAGGCATTCAAGGCCAGGCTGGATGTGGCTCTGGGCAGCCTGGGCTGGTGGTTGGCGACCCTGCTGCACACAGCAGGGGGTTGAAACCAGATGATCGTTGTGGTCCTTTTCAACCCAGGCCATTCCATGATATGATTCCATGATACGATTCTATGACAGGAGGCAGATAGCTGGTCAGATGCGTGTCCTCTCTCCCCACTTCCTCCAGCAAATGAAAGACTTTGAAAATCAGTGAGCGCAGCCCGGGCTTTGGCACCAAACACCAACAGCCTGTGAGTGCATCTGAACTGCTGCTCCTTGTTCTGGAGCGAGGTGCCATAGTGCTCAGATGCAGTTTCTCATTCATAGACGTATTCTTTGATTGACTTGATTTCGTGTCATGAGTGCTCAGTTAGAAGCTGTTTTCATAGCTGTTTTGCTTGCCCAAAGGAACCCTGACCGTCTGCCAAGACAAGCTCTTCTTCATCCTCCTGGTTGCTGGCCAAACCCAAACTGTGCTGTAGTGGAAAACTTGCATCCCTGCTCCTCGCAGTGAGCCCTGGGTGCTGGAGCTCAGCAGCTCGGCGCTCCATCGCTGTCACAGTTTGCTGTGTGGAGGTACGGCCCCTATTGGCCGCCTTGCTCCGAGATCATGCTTCATACCAAACAAGAGGAAGGAATGAGAGTAAACTGGAGATGCTCCAGCGAGGTAAAAGGGGAAGTGTTCAGATGTAAGGTTGGAAACAATTTAAAGCAAAAAAAAGCAAACTGTGCTGAGAAGAAAAGGCTCTGGGGAGACCTCATTGTGGCCTTCCAGTATTTGAAAGGAGCGTATAAACAGGAGGGAGAATGGCTGTTTACGAGGGTGGATGGTGATAGGACAAGGGGGAATGGTTGTAAACTGAGACAGGGGAGGTTTAGGTTGGATTTTAGGAGGAAGTTTTTCACCCAGAGGGTGGTGACGCACTGGAACAGGTTGCCCAAGGAGGCTGTGGATGCCCCATCCCTGGAGGCATTCAAGGCCAGGCTGGATGTGGCTCTGGGCAGCCTGGTCTGGTGGTTGGCTACCCTGCACATAGCAGGGGGTTGGAATGAGGTGAGCATTGTGGTCCTTTTCAACCCAGGCCATTCTAGGATTTATTCACAGTCTTTTTTCAGGTTTTTCTGAGTGCTGAGATGGATCCTGGCAGTTATTTCCTTTGGCTGAAGTGCTCCTCAAAAGCACCCTCTTGCTTTGGTTGTGTTACTTACACTCCTGGTATAAGAGACAGTGTAGTTATTGTTCATCTGGCTTGTCTTGGAAAGCAGTGATTTGGGGGGGTTGGTTTTGTTTTGTTTTTCCGAGGAACTTCCCTGTGCTCTACTTTCCTTTTTTAAGAGTTTTATTCTCATTTAACACCTGCAGATGGGATGGGAGAGTTCTTTCCGTCCCCATCTCCAGCCTGGCCTGCCTGGCATTGCTGTTCTGATGGCAGCGCTCAGTAGTGCTCACATCAGCACATCTTTGAATTCATATAACCCCATCAGTTTTATCTGTTAATGAATGATACAATGCCTTGTCGAAATCCGTAGTTGTCCCTAACAGTCTTTTTCTCAGTGATGATGAGAGCAAATGTGGTGATTGCATGATCTCAGAATGTGGACTCCAAAGCTGCCCCAAGTGAGCTTCAGCTCTGAGGAGCGCCGTGTTGCATTGATTGATTCCTGATTTCCATTGAAACAATGAGTTTGTTTGTTAGCGGTCCCTCCAAGCCCCAGAGCTGCGTAGCCCTGCTGCTGGGGCTGCTCAGCTTGGAGAGGTTCCATGAATGAGCTTGGACACATTGCTTGGATTCAGTATGCCTCCACTTGTTCTGCTGGTGTCTCTTCAGTGTGTCAAAGCACCATCAAGCTCCAATGCTATTAAGAAGGCTGGGTTTAAATTAACTAGAAGAGGTTTAATGAGAGTACAGTCCTGTTTTTTTAGTGGTTAAACAACAGCTCTTGCCTCTGGGGGAGGAATAAAGCTGCCTCTCAGGAACAGTGAAGCAGAGGAGGGCTTGCTCTGCCTTGCAGCGCATGGTGAAGGCGCAGTGGAAGTACTGCTGCTCCTTGCAGGGCACTGAGAGACCTGGGCAGGACCTGAGGGAAAGTCAGTGTGGTTTCTGCTCTGGCTGGGACTGTTTAGATGTCACCTCCCTACACACAGGTCTGTTTTCTTCCTTCTTCATGTTGGTGGCATTCATTCCCGCGGGCCTTAGGAGCTGTGTACGTCCCGCATCTGTCATCTGGAAGCATTGCAAAGATCTAATTTGCTATTCTGATGTTGTTTCATTCTGAATCCAGTCTTCTGCATGAAACATGAGCTGTCTTTATTGAGGGACACTCATGAACAAATGCATGACGTGGAACTGAAGGAGCAGTTACTCCAAATGAGTCTGTCTGCCACTGAGCGTGCAGCAACTGCTCCACTTTCCAGTGAGTGCCTTTACCCATCCGAACCAGTGTCCTGAATTGTGAGTAGATTGTAGCCTCAAAATACTCGTTTCTGTTCAGACCTGTCAAATTGATGTGTTTAAGGACCTCAGAAAGGAAGGAGGGATCTGATGTCTGCAGAAGTGCATGCTGTACAAGCAGTGACTGGTCCTGTCTCATTGGATCCAAACTTCACTTGCCTAAGTTGGTTTACTTCCCTTTTATGCAGCATCAAGTAATTCAGGACTGTTGTGCTTGCAGAAGCAGAGGGTTATTTTCAGCAGCTGTTAGAACACCTTCGTGTTGGCATCCACCACAGCTCCTATGCGTTTTGCAATGGGAGGGCTCTTTAAATGGGTTACCTCAGGAGTCTTAGCATCCAAAGTTAATGCTCATGCTGCAGTATGCACTGAAATACCTCTGTGCACGTTTTGATTTCCTTGCATTTGCAGAGGCCTGGAGTTGAACGTGCTGCGCTGTGCTCTGGCAGCAGCCGGCGGTGGTGGTGATGTGCAGTTAGAATCTGCTCAGTGGTTCTTGGAGTCTCATAAGAAACTGTGAACTTTGGTCCATCAGCTTCTCCTGGGGAAGGAGAGAACCATTTGGAGGCCATCAGTGCAGACAGAGTTGAACTGAGATATTCTGCTTGTCCAAATGTTCGTTTCCTTCCCGCTGGCCATAGGCAGTCGCACTGGCAAGCAGGAGTTGTAGGGTGGCGGGATGTACAGTTGGAGGGAAGAGATTCTGACTGGGTTTTCCTTGGCAGAAGCACATCAGACTGCTCTTCCTAAATGACCTGCGATGATGCAGCAAACCTGTCCCAGTGGGACTGTTTGTTCTGAAGGCATCTGAACAGAACCAGGGCCCTGGGGGTGCTTGATTCTGAGCCTCACTGTGTCGGATCCTCCTGTGACATTGGATGAGCCACTTCAGATTGGTCTATTTACTGCTTCAGGATGTTAGGTTGTTTGTTTTTTGTATGACTAAATGACATTGCAGTGTGTTTGCAGAGACCTCTAAAATAAGAGTTGTCTTTCTGCGAGCCAGCAGGAAGCAGGCACAGTGGTGTTACAGTTGGTGCTCACACAAGCTGCTCACTGTTGAAATTCCTGTGCCCCACAGATGAACAAGAGGCCTTGAACTCCATCATGAAGGACCTGGTAGCACTCCAGATGAGCCGACGTCACAGGCTGACTGGATTTGATACCATGAAGAATAAAGACACCGCGCACTCCAACAAGCAGGTATTGGGATATTAATGGGTGCTTGGGATCGGTACCTGGAGGCAGAAGGGGCAGAGCAGGCTTAGAATGAGCCTGCTGCCTGCGTTCTGCCATGTGCTTCTAGACTGGCAGCTGAAGCATTACGGGTGAATAATCCCTATTCTTGCTCAGGTGTTGCCAGCGTGGTGGCTTTATTCATTTATTTACCTTCATGGCCTAAGGAAGGTGCAGTTTGGATGTTTTGCAATGTCTCAGCGTTTTCCGTCTTCCTCCCACATGCCTTTCTGATGGGTTTTGATGTGTGTAGATTAGCTAAGAAGTTTAACGAGTGGTTTTCTGGTCTCCTGGTCTGCCTTTTTATTTAATGACTTTTCTTCTTCTTCTTAAAGAAAAAACACAATGCCAGCAGTCCACCCCTCCTGGGCAGCCCTGCAATAACAAACCAGTGTGCCTCTGCAGTGGAAGAAAAAAAAGTTCCGGTAAGAAAGTTTGCTTCCTATTCAATATTAGGGATTATCGATGAGGAACATGTCTTAAAATTGTGTGTGGCAACCTCTACAGGATTCACTTCAGTAGATGTGAGGGCCAGGAGAGCTTTTCTTGACTGACTCTGTTATGGTTTAGTAGTAGCATGTGGTTCTCCCTGTAGTGGAAATAATACTTAAACTCAGAGGGAAGCAGAGAACTGAGAAGCAGTGATGATGAAAAGGAAACAAGTATTTCAAGTTGTGATTCAACAGAGGGTCACTGCAGGTTAAAGCTGCATAAAGCAATCTGCTGGATAATGAACTAATGTCTCATCTTCACATGAGTCAGACTGCATGTGAATACAGAATGAAGAGCCTGATAAAAGTGAGTCAGCCTGAAGTTGATTCAAGAATAGTGAAGGGGATTCTCTGAGAGGTCTGGCTTTAGTTAGAGGGTAATAAATCTTGCCTCTGAGAAAAAAGGAAGCAGCTCTTTACAGGTGTCTGAATAGAAACAGCATCCTCCTCGATGGGGAGGACTGGCTGGGGTTACCCAGACGTGTGGCACATGAAGAGGGAAATGAAAGTAGCCCTTATGTGAGTATGGGGATGCAAAATCCATTTCCCAAGTGAAATACTTGTCCCAAGGTAATGAGTGGCAGCATCAATACCTCAGAGCTTCTCTAGATTTATTGTACATTTCTCTACCAAAAAGAAGTCTCTATTAAACTATGGCATTTTCTTTCTGGTAGAAGGACAAGGCAGACTGGTCCAGCTCTGGCACTACGTGCTGCTTAGTGCTTGAATGAAATACTTCAGTTTAAAATCAACAGTTTCAGTCAAGAAGTGTTTGTCCAGTAGTGTCTTAAAGAATTAAATCAAGTTAACTGCAGTTGGATTGAGGTTAACACGAGAAGCTGCCTGTGTCAGTAAAATCACTGTTTCCAGTTAGATGCCTATTGCAGGCTTAAACTTGCTGGAGCAGGCTGTGAAGCACGTGTCTGCTTCTTCCCTGTGCTTTGTCTGCTCGTCATCTTTTCGTTCAGCTGAGATCTGGGATTTCCTTGAGTGTGCTGGACAAATCCATAGAGCAGTACAGAACCCTTTCCAAGTCATGCTGAAATGTAAATTCAGAGAAGTCTTAAATCAAAATGTGTAATCGGTCTTTATTGTACCACATCATAGGACTGGAGTACTAAAACCCCAAACTTGGATTTGTTTTCTTTCTCATCTCTTAGGATAGTTTATGGGAGTGGCTTCAAAAAGCAGTTTGTGTGGGCAGTGGGCTCCCCATGCTCCCAAAGGAGGTGCACAGTGCTAGACGTTTAACTACTCCAGGTTCTCCCTGAAACGTGAGCACTGAGATCACTTTGAATCCCTTTTCTTAGATCTTTGGAGAGTGAACACAAATAACCAGGAGATAGAGGCCAAATTATGTCAGTACCTGTGATTACTTTTCTCCCCTTCCCTTTATTACAGATTACAGGTTTGAAAGGCTGCAGTGGAGGTGAAATACCAGCAAGCTGAGGAACTGTTTCTGTAGAGCCCTGAGGATCTTTTAGTGCTGCCCAATTCTGACTAGTGAGGACTTTGTCACTGAGCTGTGTCATAACCCAAAACTCATCTTGAGGTCAGAAATTAAATCTATAAAATGACTGTCATTTAATTTCATCCAAGCAGATCCAGTTAGTTCACTTAGACCCGACTACCCCAAATAGTGTAGAGGAAGATAATTGAGAGCCTTCCTTCCCAGATAATCCTATTATAGAGGGATCATCCCTGCCTCCAGAAAAGGATGTTTCATCAGTAGTTGACTGGTGGACATCATGATGTACATGACATACATGATATACAGCTTTTTGTTCCTGCACTGTTTGCTGCAGCTTTCCTTTACTGTTCAATTAAAACAACTTCTCTGAAATTTGCTTCGTTTTGCTGCCTTTCTTCCCACGTCTTTGGTGGAGTTGCTGTGCAGATCAGCCACCTGCAGGTTCTGATTGCTCTGACTGGGGAGCTTGTTTGTCACGCCCGGTTACGTACCTGCGGTGCTGCAGGAATGCTGGGTGCTGGCAGTGATTGCACAGGTCCCTTTGAACTGCATTCTTGACCACTAGGCCTGCCAGATATTTCCTCTCACTGAAGAGCATTTCCTGGCCACGTTTGTTTTGAAGTTCCTAGATGTGTGATTGCCTATTGTCTGAGGCTTTCACAGATGGCTTCATCCACCCCAGTCACACCAATTGTGCAGCAGGAATGATGGAGTCTTATCAGAGCAGATTTTTCCCTTTTATTTTTATCTTTGCGGCCTAAATTGGGATCTGAACTTTGAGCTCCAGAGTTGGAAGTTCAGCATGTTGACCCTTCTGTGTCATGCAGCATCTTCCGAGTTTGCAGGGAAGCGCACAGGTTTGTGCAGGTGGTGTTTTTAACCATCTGATATCCCCTTTGCACTCTCAGAGGTGAGACACGGCTTGTTTGTAACATCACTGTTTGAGTCCAGGGGCTGAGTTTAGCAAAAGCAGGGACTGTGACTGCAGTGTGCAGAATGGCATCCATTCCCTGCACGGGTCTCTCTTCTGCCATGACAAAAAAACACCCCTTGAGCCTTCACAAAGGAAGTGAGCTTCAGTTCAGGTGAATGTGCAGCTGGATGGTGTTCCAGGCTTTTGTCATGCAGTGTTTAAGATGGATTAATTTTCCTTATCATCAAAATGTATTTGTGTCTTCCACATGACAATGAACAGAAATTACAGCTTAGTTTTTACTCCTTTCCTTCTCTTCCTCCCTTAGCAATTTCTCCATCCCTCACAGTGCTGTGTTCACATCCCCTCCTCTTAACTGTCCACCATCTACTTCAGCTTCCCTGCAGAAGGTGGCCACGTTTGTTGTGTTCTGGTGCACTTTCTGAGGAGTCGATGCCTGCTGCTATCACTGAATTACCTGCTTTGTGTTTGGGCCTTAAAGCCATCATGTGGGCCTTTCATCTGCTTTACTTTGTTGGTCAGAGCTCGATTGTGAACTAACCTTTAGTTCTTTCTTTTATACAGAATGATGTAAGGATAAAGTTTGAATATAATGGGGAAAGAAGGTAAGTCTGTCTTCAGTTCTTTCCTTGTTTCCTTGTTACTTCCTTTGATACTTGGCTTTGAGATACTTCATTTTGTCAAAAAGAAAAACAATCAGCTAAATTAGCACTTTCTGTGTTTACAATATTGTTTCTAGGGTGTAAAATTCATCTCTCTGTTTGTACACGAGGTTTTCTTAGTGAAATACAGAGAGGTGTTCCTGATTTAATCCATCAAGTCAAACCTTGACTGCTAGTAAGTGTTTGGGAATGAAACAAAGCAATGAACACAATGTTAATAGGCACTTAAAGCTTTCCCCTCTTGTTCATAGTGTGTTGTTCATGTTCAGCCTTCAGTTTGAGGCATTCAGGTGCAGTTCGGAGCAGGATGCCAGAGCTTGTTAAAGCTCACTGTATTGGAGCAGGTGATGGAGTGCAAATATTGTATCAGTGGGAAGATTCAGTGATCACCTGGAAGTTTCAAGTTGGCCTCAAGAAGCCGCTGCCTTGTTCTCTATGGGAGGAGAGCTTTATCAAATGTAGGTGTTTTTCTTAAAACAGGAGAGCAGAGGTGTTTTTTTGTGGGTAAAGCAAACAATAAAAAACAATTAGCAAACTTTTCCTCAAGAACAGAGCATGATGGGTTCTGTGGCTTAAAAAAAAAGATTGTTGGTGCTCGAGAGGAGAATTTTAAAGCAGTGATAGGTGGGACCTGGCAGTGCCTCTGCCAGCCCTCTGACAGCACTGCAGTGCTGGAGGCATCGTGTGACTGTGCTGTGACAAGGCAGCTCGGAAGCAAACTCTTGTCACCACCGTCCTGTCACCTTCCGTGTCTTCTGCCAGGGCACGTTGAAGATGGCTCAGAGCTCAGGGGAGAAGAAAGCTTTTTCTTCAGGTAACGTTAAAATGAAAAGGTTGATTGTGCATTAGTCTAATTATGCAGCTACGCTTGCCTGAATTCCCCATTCCCAAAGTGGAATGCAGTTACAGACAGCAAGCTTGCACCGAGAATGTAAGTGTGTGTGCTTGGTTTCAGAGGAGCTGCCAGATGTAACCACAAATATTTAAGGTGGTCAGGCAGGAATGGGCTCCTTAAACCCCGCAGTCCAGGATTTTGTGTTAGAAGAGTTTTTTAAACTAATAGAATTTGTGGCACCTGAGAACAGCTCTGCTTTCTAATGCCTTGAGTGTAGAATGGAAGCCTTTATAAGGGACTGAAGTCCAGCTGAGAGCTAAATTACGGTGCCAGAGTACTGTAATTTCATGGATGGCTTTCTCACTAATATGTAGAAAATGTTATTGTGGGCTGCTTTTTTAGCAGGGACAATTACTTCTAGATTGCTGAATGTTGTAGGTCTGGTAGCAAAGATGAACCCTTCCTGGGCAGTGGCTGGGAAAGCCAACTAACACTGCACCATTTAGAACAAACGCTGCAAGGATGCTGAGTGCTGGCAAAGCGTGTTGGGTGGGCGGCCATTTTGGAAATGGGCACTTTGGAAGGAGGTGGAGAGGCAGAAGAGCTTGTGGGCAGAAGAGCTCCAAGGCAGAAGAGCTGACAACCATCTGGGTCTGGTGCAGGGACTGATTAATAATAAGATTGCTGAGCATTGGTTTGCTAAAATGAGGTCTAATGGGTCGTAAGCTGGAGTTACCGTTGAATCCTCCTGTTCTTGACCCAGCATATTTTATTTACTGGGTATTCTTCTAGGAGAGATAAAATAATCTTTTTCTGTGACTGTCAAGGTAGCAACTTGCTGAGCACTTGGCAACTTCCTACAGCAGGACATTCCAGCCAAATAAACAGTTTTAGAAGCTCTCCTGGAACTTCATTTTACTGCTTAGCCTAAAGCATTACAGTTTTTATTCCCATGTAGGCAAAACAGTAATAAATACCAGGCAAAGAAAGCTCTGCTGCAGTGTTCTGAAAAGCATGCCTGTGTCATGCTGTTCATCAGGGTTCCTTAGGGCAGCTGTGGCTGTTGCCATTGTGGATTCCTTGAGGCCATTGGTGTGTGTAGATCTGGACACGGTGCCATTCAGCAGGCTGGGACATGGCTGAGTGTGAGGACTGGGATGTTAATGGGCTGCGAGGTCTGTGTTCAGAGCAAGCAATCAGAGAACCAGGGAATGAGGACATTCAGATGCCTTTGTGTCCTCCTGCTGATGCCTTCTGCCAGGAGCTCAGCACTGACTTGCTGTGGGAAAGTCTGCTGAGACCTTTCAGTTGGAACACGGTTTGGAAAATACTGGGAAGTGGTTTTAGTTCAGGTATCAGTATTTAAATCAAAACAGCCTTTTGGTTTTTTGGGCCTTCTGCTGCTTTTATTGCAACTCTCACTAAATGTATTTGCTTGTGTTTACTGCTCGAGGCGATATGCTTTAAGCCAATGCACAGCACGTTTGTGTCCTCTTCCATGGAAGAGGTGTATTCAGTAAAGGGTGTTTTTCTCCCCAGGAACGAAGGCATTCTGTTATCAGCATTTAGTTGAATAAATCTGAGATTGAATATTTATTTTGACAAACCAATTGCGAGTGCACCAGAGATGGAGAATCCCTCGATGGTTAATATCAGTTCAGGAACTCCTTGATAAGCAATAACAATTCGAGTTAGAAAGAATAATTACTTGAGAAAGAAACATTCAAATGCGATTGGTTGTTTTGTCTGAATGATTCAGCCACCTGATTGGGTTGCACTGTCAGATATATGTCTGATTTTTTTCTGCTCTTGTTTCAGAATTATCCCTTTTGTCCGTCCCGTGCGCTATGAGGATGTGCAACAGAAAGTGAAAACGGCCTTTGGCCAGCCTCTGGACCTCCGCTACGTGAACAATGAGGTACAGAGCGTCGTGGTCAGTGCTCACAGCCTGTAACAGGCTCTCTAGGTGATATCTCCTCCTTCCCAAAGTCTGTGCTCCAGAGGAAGATGTGCTGGTACTGACAGAGCATCGCATTGGTGTCAGTGTTGTATGAACATCAGCATCTGCCTTCTTCCTGCTGGGGTTACTTGGGAGATGCTCGTGGGGAGTACGCGTCTGTCTCTGAGGGGCTGGGTATTTGTGCTCGTAAGATGAAGTATTGTAGGATTTCTCACTCTTTTCCCCATTTTTGTTGTGGTTTTGCCCTTGCATTGCTAGAGGCTGCATCCCTAACGAAAGAGATGCCAGACCTTATTCACCAGTAGCAGCTCAGCAAAAATGAAAGTGATTCTTCAGTGTTAACAGCATCCACACTTTGAGTTGTGAGTGGGGTGAGAACAGAGGGTGTCTGAGGAAAATTTCATGGGGTTTTCCTAGCAAGCTTTAAATTCCTCTTTGATTCCCCTCTTTCAAAGTCTAACTCCTCCCTGTGTTATTAGTCTCTGAGGTGAAACCTAGCTTTCAATTGATCGTTAGATCTGGATTCAGACATATTCTGAGGCTGTTGTCATCAGGGAGGCTGGGGCCTGACTCTGACTTCTTGTTGGGTAACTGCCTAAGGCAATTTGCATGGGGTCAACCACAGCTCTGATGGAAGGAAAGCCCTGAACAAAAAGCCAGTGGGAGAGTATTGTGATGGGAGCTCGTGTGCGAATCGAGCAGCCAGAATCCTATCTTATATTCTGAGTTTACTTTCATTTTTTATAGTTTAAATTCCTCTTAGAGAAGGAGATTCCTTTTTGCTGTCCTCTCTAATATTGGGGTTTTGTCTGTTTGTTTTGCAGCTTTCTATTCCTTTGAAAAACCAAGATGACCTGGATAAAGCAGTGGATCTCTTAGACCGAAGCTCTAATCTGAAAAGCCTTAGAATATTACTGCTTTCTCAGGACAGAAACCATGTAGGTAACAACTTCTATAGCTGCAACAGAATGAAGGGCTTTACCCTCAAGTCTCTGAAAAATGGCAAGAGTAATAGGAATTAGTAAGATTGCTTTGCTTCACAGATACACATGTGACTATATTTATTCTCTTTGTTTTGACTTACCTCTGGGGTTTGCTCTCTGAGTTTTTTGTTCTTTTTTTTGCTACCCACAGCAGGTGTTTGGGGACTAAAACACTGAGAAGAGATTTTCAAGCTGTAATTGTGAAGGACGTTTTATGCAGAGTACCCAGTGACTGTATGCAGAAAACTCATAATGAGTCTGGTTCATAGAGAGGGCTGCTTTTTTAGTTTTGATTAATGGCACAGTGTCAAAACGGCACTTAATTAGCTTGTCTTTAAGAAAGCACAAGTTGTTCTTGATGACAAGCTATTAGCACTTCTATTCTGGATGGGAAGTCTCCTGATGGTTTTTTTAGCTCCGTAGCTTACTGCTTTGAATCCAGTCTTACTGTATAGAAACTGAGTTGCTTTTAAGCTCAGGATGGCATATAAACACCTAAGATGAATTTGACTGTGTCTTGATTCCTTGTCCTGGATCACATGGGACTGTGGCAGTGAGTTTCAATGTAGCTTGCACTTTTCAGCAGAAAAGACCATAACATGAGAAGTAAAGGAGGAGTGAAAGTGTTTAGGTTTGTTTTTGAAGTTAACGTCATACATTTAAAGCCAAAGACCCTGATAATTTAGGTATTTTATTTGCAAGTTATTGAATTCTCTTGCACAGCATGACACAAAATGCTGCACTGTCTTGAAAGCTCTGCTGGTTGTGGCTTGTCAGTCTTAAATGTGCATCTCTGTTCAAGATTGCGGGCTGTCAGCTCAGGCTCTTGGAATAATCACACCTGGAATTCTTAGAGCTGTCAGGAGAACAAACCCATTTCTTGCTATTTTTGAGATTGGTAATCCATGTTAATAGACAAATAAATATATTCAGGTATATTAACAGCAGTTTCCCAGGTGGCTGGGTGCCAGAATCTGGAAGGGGATGGGGGGGGGTGATGCTGTTCTTTGTCCCGTGCCCTTTCCCTGAGCATTTCTAACTGGCTGCTCCAAGGACAATGCTTGGCAAGAAGGCCTTTGGTCTGACCTGGTGTAGTCAGACTGCTCTGTGCTGTCAGGAAACGCTCTGCGAAAGGTGGCCTCTACTTTTGGTATTACACAGTGGAACAGTTCTTTTACAGCCCTCTTAATTTCAGTGTCTTAAGGCTACAGACCAGACGTTACATGGTACTATCTCAACTTTACATAAGCCACCAAATCCTTCTACAGTAAACGCTCAGCAAGTCTCATCCCTACACCAGCCGGCAGCCTGTGCTGTGCTGATGTCCTTTCATTAGCTGTTTTTTCCCCTTTGGCTCAAAGCAGAAACAAACAGTGAAGTCTTCGCTAAGTGCCACCGTTTCCCCCCTCTCCTCCGACTTCCTTTTCGTCTCTTAGTTGTCTGACAGGAGTCCTCCATGTGATAAAGCAAAAGCCCACAAGTCTGAAGTAGGATTCTTGGCTGCATGATCTCATCCCACGGAGGGAGCGGGAAGCATTATTTTTCCTGAAGTACAGGATGCAGATTTTGTTTTGGTTGTGCTCTTTTTCTTTTTCTGGGGATGGAAAGGTAATGCCATGACTTTGGCACTAATCTGTGTGTAAACCAGCTTAACTCTACAGCAGTAGCTGTGTGACTTGTACTGAGAGCCTGTGTTTGTCAATATTGTTTATATTAATTTCCTTGTGCCTCTTGCTGTGGCTCACGTGTGCTCTTCCTTTCATCAAACTCAATCCTTTGTCCTTTCTCTCTGTTTGGAAACTAATGGGAAGAACTGGCTGAGTTGAACACCCAGAGCACTAAAGCCAGACTGTCCACTTAAACAGTGTGACCTGTGCACCCCTATTCAGCTCCCATGAAGGTACTCATGACAAGAGTTTCTGCAGTTTAAATCTGACTGCCTCCTTAGTGGGTGCAAAGGGTTTTGCTTTCTGAATGAGCAGCAGTTCAATACTTTTTTGATGGATGGCCTCACATCTCATTTGCCTGTTCAAACAACGTGTCTCCTTTCACTGCTCCTTCTGTTTTGAATGAAATGAAGGCACCGTAGAGAAAGGCTCTTTCCTTGCATTGTGTCTGTGTAGGTTCAGGGAAGGATGAAGAAAGCGTTCATCTTGGGATCTTCAGACTCTTTGTGCTCTTGAATTTTTGCTTGGGCTCTCTGAGTAATCACTGCACTTTGAGAAATCGTAGGGTACCAAGTTGGTAGGAGCTGCTTCTGGAAGAGTGCAGGACTCCCCATTTATCTCTGCTGGCTGAAGTGGCTGGTGGCAATTGTAGGTTTGTCCCTGAGCTGAGCCCCTTTCCCATTGCTTTCACAGGTAGCTGCTAATGGGAGACAGCACTGAGACTTGTAAACCCTGCGCTTGGTTTGAGGCTGGAGGACAGAATGCTCTAGTTGTTTGACTCCTGTTTCACCAAATAATTGCAAAGCTTCCTCTTTTGCTGCCTTTCTTGTTTGTGTCCTGTGAAGTAATATGAAGTAATAAGACATCAGGCTCTAGGACTGATTTTCAGCTACTTTCTTGATACTAAACATAATGACGTTTTTAAGCTGTAGCCAGACTGCTTGAGCTCCACGGTGTCATTTTGTTTTGTTTTCGTTTTACCCAACAGACCAGTTCTTCACCCCATTCTGGACTGCCCAAACAAGTCAGGATTAAAACCTCCCAGTCTGTGGGGGATGTGAACACACCCTATCAGCAGCCAGAGCCCCGAAGCAGGCACCTTTCTGTCAGTGAGTATTTTTGCCATTTCTTTTATGGTGAAAATGTTCTTTCGGACAGTAATATTTACAGTATAGAGTTGATGAAAGCCATGAGAAAATGAAAGGTCACTCTAGGACGAGGCGGTTGGTGTTCAAAAGCTCTTAGCACATTTGTAACAGAAATCAGAGTTCCTTGCTAAGCTGTTGAACAGCTGAGGAGCTGCTGAAGGAGATGTGCTAAAGCCAGATTCATTGAGGTTAGAAATTTGGAAAGCTTACGTGAGCCCGTTAAGCTTTTGTGTTTAGATTGGCAATGTCACTTCATGAGATCTAGATTTGATTTTTCTTCTTTTTTCTTTGGAACCTGCACTTGTTCCTGGAATGAAGCCTTTCACTGGGAGCGCAGGAATTGCCACTGCTTGTCTACCCACCGCCCTCCCTGCCGAGTTCCCTTACCTCCCACTTGTAATTACCACATCAGCAGCACGCAGGGCAAATAGGGCAGGTGGCCGAGACAGCTGCACAGAGGAGAATGAAAAGAGTCAGTAATACGAAATTCTGTCTCATTTCCTTTGTGTCACATTCAGTGGGAAGGTCCATGTAAGGCTCCTGTAATGTAAATCTCACCCTGTAAGTTGACGAGTGCTATCAGTTCTCTTAACTGTGTGCATGATTTTACAGGAAGAACTTTCTGACCGTGTGTGTATGCCTGACAGAACACAGGGTGCACCACGCTGTGCATTGGTTTAGAGCAGCCACAGGCATGCGTTTTTGTTTCCATGGTTTCTACCTGTGGTAGATTTGGCTGAGCTGCCCGATTTCTCTGTGGTATCTCACTGTATAACTATGAAGTACTGCTCAAATCTGTGGTTGAAAGATGCTCAAAGCTGTGATGGGTTTACATGAAAAACTAAAATGCCTGAAGCTCCTGCAACTTCATGGTTTTGAATCGTTGTGTGAGACCTCAGTAAGCTGTGAAAGAGCAAGAAGAAGGTGAGCAGTAGCAGGGATCTGAAGGCCAGAGCCTGGGGTGCTGGTGTGTGGAAATGACTTTTGCCTTGGAAATGAGAAAAGCTGAAATGTGCTGGAAGCAGAAGCAGAGCGTGGTTGCATTTGTTAGAACAGCTATTTTAGGGCCTGTCAGACGCAGTGCTGCAGATGACAGGTGCTGCAAATCACGAGGGCAGTACCAGGAGCTGGGAGTGTCAGAGCTGTTCTGTTTCCAAGTTCTACACCAGCTCCCTCTGCAGAGGAGGAGTACTTCAGTTTGATTAACTGTAACCTTCAGGCATGATCTTAACTGGATTTTGGATTGATGTTTGTGAAGCAACTGTACTGTCAAACAACAAGTGCAATTAAACTGGAGCCAGCAGTCTCTCTCCATACTGTTGGCTCTAAACACAAGTCGGATCCACGCTGCTGTAACCAAAGCATGCTTGAGTGGGAGCTCTGCAGGGAAGGGCTTAAGGACTAAACCAGTAGTTCTCTGTACTAGACTTGCCTAGCAAGTCTGCTTGCATCTTGTCTAGAGTCTGCCGATCCCCCTTTACACAGTTTACTCTTACGAAGTAGCAAACCAAATAGAGAAGTGCTGAAATCATCAGAAATATGTCTGAAGCTGGTACAGAAAGGGTTTTCCCATCCATTATAGTCTGCTGTTAATATGCATAAAAAGAGCAACATTCCTTTCTCCTATAAGGAAAGCAGTGGTATCCATGCCTGTCTGAACACCATGTTTCTTTTTTCAGACAGATTCAGTGCCAAAAGCATTTCATTTTAAAAAGTCTTGCTCTTTTGTTGGCATGCTGAGGTATCCAAATAGCCACGCCAAAGCTAACAGACCATACTGAGCGTCTGTCGTGGGTAAATGGCGTAGTAATGAGGGGCCTCTTCCGTATCCCTGTTGCTCTCTCCTCTTATGCCAGCTTATGGATGCTTTCTGATTAGCCTGTCATCAATTAAGAAGGCATTGGTTTTATTTTCTGAACGTGTCAGAGTTTCAGGCTGCTACCTTATTAAGAGATCCAGAAGGGTTCCAGTTCTGTTGGAGGTCTGGTGGTAATTTGGCAGTAGCTCAGCCTTAAGTGAGTTCCCTCTTCCTCCTCTTTTCCTATCTTTATTTTTGGAGAAGGAATGTACTCCTGTTTTCTGGTGTTTCAAACAGAGGTAATTCTCTATTCACAACGCATTGTGAAATGAAAGCTGAAAGCAGCATTCAGCAGAAGCTGTTTACATGCAGAATATATGTCTGTGTGGTTCCTGTCCTCTCAAGTGGACAGGCCTCGAGCCTGCTGTCACCAATTCAGGGGAAGCAAAGATAAGTTTTATTATAAAAAAAAGAGAGAGAGAAAAAATAGTTGCTAAGCATTCTGGCAGCACTTGTGTTTTTTCCACTGGCTTCCTTTGATATACATTGATTTAGTGCCGACTTCCTTTTCCTGCCCAGCAATGGGGGCCTTTCCACAATAGCGGCTGGGCCACTGCCAGCGGGACGTGGGCTTCCTTCAGCCGTGGCGTTGGGTCGGAAGGAGTGAAAGTATGCTCCTCAGTGCAGCCTCAGCACACTCTCTTGTTGATCTCCCCTCCGGTTGGCTTGTGCTGTCACGTGAGCCCTGCAGAGCTGCTCAGAAAATCAGGTGGCAGCTCCAAGCCATAGGTTGTCTTTCTGTATGCAGGCCGCCTTCCCCTCGTGCACCCAAAGCCGTGCTGGTGTGTTTTCCTCTTTTCGTTCTGCCCTCTCAAAGGTGTACGCGAGGTTTTCAGTTTGCTACTGCCAGTGTTTGCCTTCACTCTTTATTATAATAATTTCTGTTGAAAATATTTTTCTTGGGAGAGCGTTTGCTGATCCTTACCCATCTTTCACAGCACCTGAGTACACACACTTAATTAAAGACAGTGTTGTAAAGAGCACAGCTTGAGAGCTGATCTTCAAACTCTGCCTCTGACTTCATGGGTGACCTTGGGTAGGTTGGCTGGACCACAGCGTTTCTTGGAGCTCACATTTAACTTGGTGGGAGCTGCAGGTGGATACGTTGCTGCAGAAGAGGATTTTATATTCCTTCCTGTTACTGGTGTGTCATCTTCTTTGAGATCCACAAGGGAAAAACAAGCCCCAGGTGTTACATTTCTCTCACAACAGAAACTCCTTAGGCAGTACCAAAACAGATGAGTAAAATGTTTTTCTCACCTTTTGGCCCCTAAACACACACAGTGTCCATCCAGCTATCTCATCCGATCAAGGGACATTGCAGAGCTGATCTCCGTGTGTTCTCACCCAGGCTAGTCATACTATCTCAATTTCACAGAATAAAACCAATTTTAGGGTAGCTTACAAAGCTGACAGTCCTTGAATTTACAATAGCAGTATGATGAGCTGAGCTGATGATAACTAGGAGAGAGAGTTCTGACATTCAAGGTGGATGATGAAGTTATAGCCAGTACAACAGGTCTGTTGCTCTGACAAGTGATTTGTTTTGTGCCTGTGAGCAGTGCAGTGAAGTTCATGCCCCAGGAGTTCCTGAAGTCCTCTGCCTTCCCTGAGGTACTGAACTATGCCTGGAGGGTTGAGCAGAAGAGGTTAGAGATAAGTAACTGTTCTGTTAGGAGCTTCACCAGCAGTTTTCTTGTAGTGTCTTAAATGGTAGCACAAGTGCTCCTTCAGTGTTTTGCTTTTTACATCGCACCTCCTGGTTCCACTTCTATCCAGACTATTATGCTCAGTGCAGAGTTGCTGTAACCATAGAGGCCTAGCATTACAGGTGAACATTTGGATTTTGTGTACACGCACACCTCGTCTCATTTCGGCAATCACCAAAGTCAGGGGTGTCCTTCTTTCTGGCTCAGGCTCCCAGAACACAGGCCGGAGCTCTCCACCTCCTGGGTACGTTCCTGAGCGGCAGCAGCGCATCGCCCGGCAGGGCTCCTACACCAGCATCAACAGCGAGGGCGAATTCATCCCCGAAACCAATGAGCAGTGTGTGAGTATGGACATCAGGGTAAAGAAGAGTAAATCCAACTGTTGAAGAGTTTGCTGCTGCTCTCTGGGCTCTCTTTCTCACTCCTAGAGCGTTCAGTAGCTGTGGCTGTGTTAGCAGCTGCTGTTGTTTCCTTGTTTATTTATCAGGGACATGGAGAGTGGGATTGAGTGCACCCTCAGCAGCTTTGCTGGTGACACTAAGCTGAGTGGTGCAGTTGTGTAGTAGAAGGAAGGGGTGCCGTCCAGAGGGACATGGACAGACTTGACTTGAACAGTTGGCCCACATGAGCCAAATGAAGTTCAGCAAAGCCAAGTGCGAGGTGTTCTGCCTGAGGAGGAGAAGGCTCCAGGAGACCTCATGTCAGCATTCCAGTACTTACAGGGAGCTTATCAACAGCAGGGAGAGTGACTTTTTACACGGGGAGATAGTGATACCACAAAAGGGAATGGTTTTAAACTAAAAGAGGGAAGATTTAGGTTAGATGTTAGGAAGAATTTTTTTACCCAGAGTGCGGCGAGGTGCAGGAACAGGTTGCTCCAGAAAAGCTGTGGATGTCCCATCCCTAGAGATGTTGATTGGATGGGGCTCTGGTGGTGGCAGCCAGCTCGCTGCAGGAGGTTGGAACTGGATGATCTTTAATGTCCCTTCCAACCCAAGCCATTCTGTGATTTACCATACCTCAAACTTGTTTTTAGATGTGTGCATTCAATGCCTTTGTTGAGCTGCCAGCGGCAGTTGTCATGCATATTGGTCATTGTCTCCCCACCTCTGAATGAACCCTGCAGTTTTGGTGGTGTTACACATGTATGCTCAGGTTTCCTATTATCGGGCTCATGTTGACCCTCTTGCATTTGAAACTGCAGTTTCCATTCAGAAAAGTAGGAAGTAAGGCCAAAGGGCAGCTTGCAGGTGGGGACAGCAATGCAGTAGCACCAGCTGAGCCCCTCTGTTCCTGAAGTCACTTGGGATGAAACCCAGCACGCTAGTTGATTTACTTTCATTTTCACAGCAGAATCCTTTATCACCTAAAGCAAAGCAGTGGCTCAGATTTGATATGTGCTTAACAGTTTATGTGGAGGAAGAAGGTACATTCTAAATAGCTTTAGGCTTCCCTCTTCAGTTGGACACCCTCCAGGCAAGCAGTGGTAGACTCTAATCATCATGCACAGCCTCTTTTAGGCATTAGACTGACGTTGCCATGTGACTTTTTTTATGTTGCAGATGCTTGACCCTTTAAGCAGCGCTGAGAACTCGGTGTCAGGAAGCTGTCAGTCCTTGGACAGGTCAGCAGACAGGTACAAATGTATGGGCTGGTAGGAACGTATGTGCTTAAAGTCAGCGTGCCAGTTGTACTGATGCAAGAGTTTGTTTTCCACCTCAAATTTTCTTGGAGAGATCTAGGAAATTATTTCCTACCTGCAGCCCCAAGTATTTCTTAAAAAGAATTAACTGCATTTTAAGGTGGGTTTATTTTCTGGCAAAAATGTACAGAGCTTCAGTAGCTCTGTGTTATAAATACAGAGTTCTGAAGTGTGCCGTCTGTGTGGAGCCTCCACTCAGAGAACATCTGGCTTCAGGGTATTTAAATCATTCAGACAAGGCTCTACTTGTTCATTAAAAAAAACCCAACCTATTCTAAGGTTACACAAATACATCATCACGTTAGATTCCAGTGTTCTGCAAGATGCTGCATTAATTCCAAAGATAAATGGGGAGTCTCTTTGCTGCTGCTGATAGTCTGATGGTCTGGATCTTTCTCTTCCTTTCCTTTGCTGTTGCTGGTGCCCATCTCATGCAGGTATTAGGAATAGTGCTGCCTTTCAATATTTAAAGTGTGCATGTGAAAGGATATGGATTTTTAAGTGCTTCACGTGTAAAATTAATGATTTGAAATAACCTGAAATTCATCAACTGAAATGCCCTATTTATGTGTGTATATGGACCCTCCTAAGAGAAGTGTTCTTTTACAAGGACAAGTCATTTTCTCAGTTTGGGGGATCTAAAATCCACAGAATTGAATTTCCCCCTCCTGCAGTCTTTGATTTTTGGGGGAAGGAAGGGCACTCACAACTGAAGCTGTTGGTGAGCAGCCACGGGTCCCATTAACTTGAGTAGTAAGTGTGGCTTTCCAGCACTTGTAATTTAGGACTTCTGCAAGTTTTTACAATTTCCCCAAGCTGGTTCCTGTAGGTCGTGTGTGCCTTCATGTCGAATGCTTGAGGTTTGGTTTTGTATCCATCCACATCCTCCTCATAGTTTATCGAGTCACAAAGAAACAGTTACAGCATGTGAAGGAAGGAAGGTTTCCTGGTTGTTCCTTGTTGGTGTGGGTATCATCCGGGGAAGCTGCTGCTTCCCTTTGTGTAGTAGGAAAGGAATCTCATGTGGGAGCCTAAAGGCTGCCTAAGGCTCACTCCATTTGCACTGGTTTACAAAAGATGCAGATAACGTGGCTCTGGCACAGATCAAGTTAGTGTCATCCCTTAAGAGATGCTAAAGGCCTGCTGCCAAACAAGGAGCCGTAATTAGGCTTGCCTTGAGGAGTCCTGCTAATCAAGGAGTAGCATGAGGGATCAGTATCATAAGCAACATTTGTGGTTAGGCTCTTCTGCTGCTGGTAGAGAGGAAGGTGAACGGAAGTTTGCATGGCAGGAACTCTTACCCATCATGTGAACCTCTTAGGACAACAGTCCCCATTCTCTACTGCTTTGGATTTAACCTTCCATCTCTCATGGCTGCAGGAAGAAGCACTGGGTCTCAAACCACAGGCCAGAGAACCACTGAATAAGTGGCACAAATTGAACAGAAAGGATGACTGCCCACACTGGGAAATAGTCAGGGGCTCGGCCTGATCTTAACATGAAATGACTGCAGGGACACTGATTTGAGAATCGCTGCTACTGATGTGCAAATGTACTGGCTTGTGTTTTAAAGTCCTTGTAGGTTTCCAGTAGCTAGCAAAACTGACTCTCGCCTTCTTTCTTTAATAGTCCCTCTTTTCGGAAGTCACGGATGTCAAGGGCACAAAGCTTTCCTGATAATAGACAGGAGTTCTCAGGTATGTCAGTGTCCAGTATGGAGAGCACTTGATCCAGACCTGTTCTGCTGTTTGCTGGCTAGCCTCCGTGTTTGCTGCAGTGATAAAAAGGGAAGAACAGGGGATGTGTTGATTGAAAAACTCTGAGGTTGTTTATTTCTTACATCTTACTAAAAATTCTGCTGCCACAGGAAAATTCTCTCCTTAGAAAACCTCTTTCTTTTTGAAAGAGCCTCACTTCTCTTTTTGCATCTACTTTCAGACCGTGAGAATCAGATCTACGACAAAGCTGGGAAAGGTGGGACCTACCCTCGGCGCTACAATGTCTCCATGCAGCACAAGGACTACAGTGATGGTGAGTTGCCTTCAGACCTTCTATTCCAGTCCTGAAAAAGAAACTGGAGCAATGGCAACCTCCAGGGACAAGCACAACTCCTAGCTGAAGAGCCTTGGAGTGCCCTGGTCCTTGCAGGTAGTGCTGGAGTTATTGCAGCCATGCATGATGCCACGTTTTCAAAGGCAAGATTTCTTTGTTTACTTTGTGCTTACTGCAGGCATCCAGGCTGAGCAGTGAGTGGTGGGGTTGAGCAGTGCTCGTGTTTATTCCTACCTCGAGGATTCGTTATGCTTCCTAGTTCACCATGCACACCATGCACACCATGCATGTGCTTCTGAGTCTGCAAAACGAAGACCCCAGTGCCTTAGAGTCACATCTCTGCTACCAGTTGGCTATATGGAGATTAATGTCTCCAGGTTCTGTAGGAGGCACAAGTTCTCACAGTCTTTGTCTGCGTTTTTTGTTTGCAAGTCTGGGCATCTTGTCTAGAAAGTCATTCTGTGTGTGTGGCTGTTAGCAAGCCTTGGTGTTTGCATGGTAGCCTGTAAAGCACATTTTTGCTGTGGAAGGCAATTTCTGTGTAGGTGTTGATAGGGCTGCTTGGAAGCAGTACTGCACTGAGTTCATTACAAAACCTCTCCCTTCTGCTTTGGGGGGGTGGTCCAAAGCAGAGCATCAGATCCATTAGATTTATGTGCATTGTCTGGTCAGCAGTAGATTCTACTTCATGAGAAAAGAGCAAAACTTCTTTTTTCCTATCGTTTCTCTTCATTGCTTCCCTTCTGGCCATTACCATCCAGTTGTAAGGATGTTACTTAGAAATGTTACTGCTTCTCTGCAGGTCGGAGGACGTTTCCCCGGATACGGCGTCACCAAGGGAACCTTTTCACTTTGGTACCTTCAAGTCGTTCCTTAAGCACCAATGGGGAGAACCTGGGCCTAGCATTGCAGTACCTGGACTCCCGGGGGCGCCTGCGGAGTGCTGACAGTGAGAATGCCCTTGCTGTGCAGGAGAGGAACATCCCCACTAAGTGTAAGTGATCACCTGGATGCTGGAGGAAGGCTCCTGGGGCTGCAGGCAAGAAAGTCTGTTAGAGGTGAACTCCAGATCCAGTCTGATCATAGCTGGGCTTTAAGAAGCCATTCCAAACCACATAGTCGTGTGGGTCTGTTTTAAGACCAGTCTGACTCACCTGTGAGAGGTCTTTTTTTCTTCCTCAGTTGAGTTCATTTAGAAGCTGGTGATAATCCTTAGTCTAGCGATGTCCAGGAAGGCAAGTACTGCTATTAAAGCCTGTCTAGATCTGCAGAACCAAGCTGTTTTCTGCTACTTCCTGCTTTGGTTGTAAGATTTAACAAATCATATTACAGCCCACAGTAATATGAGTGTGTAAGGGAGATTTTGGGAGTTTATTGTGCTTGAAATAGTTCAGTAGTTGTCAGGTAAGGATATGTAGTCTTGCTCTGGGAACTGGCCTTTCCTTTAGAAAACACTGGAAATTCAGCTGAGAGAGAAAAAGGGGTAAGCTGATTGATCTGGATGGCATACAGGGTTCTTAAAACTGCCAGACAAGTTTATTTTCTGAATACATTAACATTTATAGTCGAGCTCGCATATTGCAGTTACTGTACTAGTTAAGGACTGCATTTATTTCACTTGCTCCTTGGTAAAAAGATTTGCTTCTGTGTTAATAACGTACCTGAGTTGCTTTCTGGGGACCTTTATGTTATTAAAAAATAATAATAAAAGAAAGAAAGAGAGCATAAGTCATTACTAATGAACTTCAGCCATTCCGTACAGTAATTTAAGGATCAGAATAAAGACATTAAGCCAGCAAAGTAAGCAACGTACTAAAACACTGACTGGCAGTAAATCTAATTAAATTAGACATGGCAAAGCTAATCTCGGAGCTCTTCTGTGTTTTCACACCATCCAGATGGTTGGTTCCTGGTTTTGTTTTTACAGTTTCTTGTTATATACAAAATAATTGGATGCATTGCCCTGCATGTGTCTGGTAGTGCCATTTTCATTGCTAGTTAAAGCAGTGGTCTTCGAATAGTATGCTTTGTTATCAAAGGGAGACTGGAAACTGGGCTCAAGGCTTTCTGGGTCAGGAGGCTGCCAGTCATACAGTAAGCTGGGCAGCACAGCAGAACAATGAGAGCTCCTAATTCCCTGCTGACAGCCTCCTGGGGGTGCTGGAGGTGGCTGCTTTAGGTGGTTCTCTTGTGTATTGTTTCGTCTCAATTGTTCAGCAGGTGATGAAGGTACCTGCACCGTCCTTGCATTGTGGTTCCCTACTAGTAGGGAATTATGACTTCTGATTTTTCTGCTCTAGAGATAGCCTTGCAATAAAATCCTTCATGCAGGAGAAGGAACCTCAGACTAAGCAATAATTGGCCGGGTACCCATAAATGATGTCCTTCAAGTTGTCCCAGAAGCCTAACAACCATTCTTAGCTGGGTGGAATTGATGGGACAAGGCTGATGCAGTTCTTCTCATCTAATAACGTAACTACAGATCAGGTGTCAGAAGGTCGTGTTTAATTGCTGCTCCATCTCTTAAGACTGTGATGTTGTAGAATCCACCCTGCTGGTGGAATGAAATTTCATATTCATATTCATACCCATTTACTGAATGACATAAAATTGTGTGTGGTGTGTTTCTGTAAAATGGTTCACCATTTCTTTTTAATGGGACGTGGGGGCCTGGGGATCTGCGTTTGGAGTTCTGCCACTCTGAACCTGGGAGGGTTCCTTTTATGTCCACTTCTTCATCTGCAAAATATGCGTTTCAAACTCCCCACAGTGGGAATTGATCTTTGAAAAGCTCGCTGTTACCTTCAAATAGCACAGCCAGGAAGGAGAATTGTTACTTCTGCTCTTTCTCAGCTCCAAGCGCTCCGATAAACTGGCGACGAGGAAAGCTGCTGGGCCAGGGTGCCTTTGGTCGTGTGTATTTGTGCTATGACGTGGACACGGGCAGAGAGCTGGCAGCTAAGCAGGTCCAGTTCGACCCAGAGAGTCCTGAAACGAGCAAGGTAATTCTCTTTGCAGCTGCTATATGCAGACTTTGTGATGTGCCTGTATCTGTCTGTCCTCGAAAGCTGGCATCATTCTGTAGCTTGTGCTGGTGTTTCAAGTCGTCTGGAGAGGAACAGGAGTCATTTAAAAATTACTTTTCTGTATTATTAACTTCAGCTTGAAACTGAAATCCATTTTCTGGCTTTGCTTTTGGCTCTCTGTTCTCAGCGTTTTGGTTTGATGCCAGGTTTCTTGAGGAACACTAGACTGCCCTGTGTTCCTGGTTAGACATGGATGGGAGTGAAAGTAAATCCAGAAGGAGTAGGTTTTTTCTCCTTTTTAAATGATAATAACTTATTAAAAAGGTGCATGCACTTAGAAAACCCATTTCCTGGGCTTATATGGTAGGCCCTGTATCAATTGTACTAATTAAGAGGTGCCTGTTTCCACTACTGAGTTTTCCTCATCCTCAAAATAAACCAGACTGTAAACTAAGAGGAACATAATAGGACAACGCAGTAGAAACTTTGGAGATGGGAAAGGGCACCTTGAAGTTAGACACCAGCAAACAACTTTTGCACAGTGAGGACAGATGAGTTGGCTGTTAGGTTCTTCTGTAGTGTTTGAACAGCAGACTGGTTTCCCCGTGTTAAACAAATCCACTTTGAGTCGAAATGACTAATCCATGACAATTTAATTATTCTGCTTTCGTGTGGAACGTTGGTGCCAGGAGAAGGCCTGAGTTGATGCGCTGTAAGTTATACATGTCTCTGCTGTAAATCTGTCAGTGAATCGGAGCCAAGGAAGAACAGGCTGGAATATATTTTGAAGGCACTGAAACTCCAAACTTTAAGCACTCGGTTGGCCCCATTAAGCTCCTTGCAGCCAGGTCCTTGCCCTTGAAGAGCTGTATCCTCTCCTGAAGTGAGAGAAGCGATTCTGGCAGCTTTCAGTGACACGGGAGTGGAGAGAGTTAAGTGGGACTAATTGGGGGAAAACCATCATTCCTTTTTCCATAAATCCTGCTCCAGCACCTTTGATGTACAGCCTGCTCATTCCCTGGATTCAGCAAGAACCTGATACTTTTCCTGGGCAACAAACATCTCTGATTCAGTCTGAAATTGTTGGATAGCCTCTTTGCCTTTGCACTGTAATACCCTGTTGTCTGTGGCAAGAATAAAGCAGGGAATTAGTTTCATGTGCATGCCTGCAGATTCTTTGAAGTAAATAACAGAGGAAGCAGTTTCTAAGAGTGATCCAGATAAAATCATCAGCATGAATCAGTGCAGGACTAGGTGAGAAAAGAAGTCAGGAGCTCTTAGCACCCATTATCTAGGTATCTCATGGGTTCATGTTCATACAGAAAGATTCCTGTCCGTTCTGTAATGGTCTGATTAGACCTTTTTCATAACTGAAATTAGAGCTCACTCCCATCAGCTCAGTGCTGAGGACTGAGGTTATTTCTGTGTTGTCCCTGGAGAATGCTTTCTGTCACCTTGCCTAAAGCCATTCAGTAAACAGCTGGCAGATTCAAGATGACAAACAAAGTGTTTTTCTGGTAGTAAATTCAAGTATGATGCTGCCTCTGTTCTATTTCTGCACCCTACTACCAGCTTACTGTACAGTAAAGGTTAACATGAAGTATTGGTATTGTTTGCCTTTCCCATAAGCGAGGTGAGCCAATGTCATGGAATAGACTGCATCACTGTGTAGTGGTCTCATCCTGCCAGTGACGTGGATGGATGTATTAGGATGAAATATTTCCTGGGGCTGGAACCTTATTTTCTCCTCCAACGTCCGTAGGAAGTGAGTGCCCTGGAGTGTGAAATTCAGCTGCTGAAGAACCTCCAGCACGAACGTATTGTTCAGTATTATGGATGCCTGCGGGATCGAGCAGAGAAGACCTTGACCATCTTCATGGAGTACATGCCAGGGGTAAGAGCTGACACTGAGGGAGATGGGTGGTTTTGTTGGTCAGGACTAAACTTTTGCTTAAACTGTGTGATCCAGTGTGTCTTGTACTTGAAATACATTCTCTTTGTTAATCACTAAAGCCAATTCTATCCCTTCAGTGTAAATTTGTTCTGCCAAAGTACTTGAAAGGACTTGGGCCAACTTGTAAATTGGGCTAACTGAATTAGCAGAGTCATGCACTGCAGCAAACTAGCATAAAACTGACCCTGCAAGAGGGAAACCTTCGACCTGGATCTGTCTGCTGAGCTAGTTCATTGCTTGTATCCACAGACAGTTGTACCAGCACAGCTAAAGGATGCAGAAAGCACACAAACTCCTCAAGATATTTTTGCTGTAATATCCTTGCTTTTCTCAAAAGGGGCCTCACAGAGCAAGAAGTTCTGAGAGCCTCACAAAAAAAAAAAGGCTTTAGAAGAGGCCAGAATTCATTCATGTGCTGGTTGGGTATATAACATGGTCTCAGCTCTGGGAATTGAATGGAGACTGTAAGATTTGTGGTATGTCATTTCTGTACCAGTCTGTTCTGTTTGGTTTTGGTGCAGGGGTCAGTGAAGGACCAGCTGAAGGCATATGGTGCTCTGACAGAGAATGTAACCCGGAAATACACTCGCCAGATTCTGGAGGGAGTCTCATACCTTCACAGCAACATGATTGTGCACAGGGACATAAAGGGTGAGATCAGCCGGTGATTTCTGGACACACCACGTCCTGAAGGAACTCAGAAAAAGAAGCCAAATATTAAGAATTCATTATCCTGGTTGGGGCTTCTGAATGTTGTTTTGCTCAGTATCCATTTGTCTTGTATCCTGACCAGGCCTTAGGGAAAGGGGGTACTGTGGGCTGGGTGAGGGAAGTTGGGTTGTTTCCTGTACAGAACCTGAGAGCGTGGCAGTTGGTGTTTATAGCAAGGAAGACTGCAGGCCTCAAATTCATTCGTAGCACTGCTCAGCTGTTACTCCTCATCTTTCTCTGACACCTCAGCAAAATGAGGTTAAGTTGCCTCCTAACTTTCACTGCCCTCATAACACGTTTGTTTCCTTGTGGATTCCCTTCTAATTTCCTTTCTGACCAAAGTGCTGTTTCTCAGCTGGTAAACATACCAATTGCTGCAAGAGCCCTATGCCTTCTCTTGTCAGTCTCGCTTACCTCAGGCTCTTGAGACTTGTCCTTCCTGCTCTGTGTAAGAGACCTCTGTAACCTTCCATGTAGAGCTTGTGTGATTAGACTTTAGTCTTCCTCTTCCCGGTATAACCCCATGGAGCCAGGCAGTCTCCTTAAGAGTTAATGTCAACAGATGTGGCAGGCACCACACAATTTTTTTTCTGTGCTCTGGAGGGACAGGAGCATTGCTCACTGCAAGAAAAACATCTTCTTGTTCCTGCCTATAAATCTTCATTGCCTCCCCTCTAGGGCTGGCAAAGGGAAATGAGCTGCTGATTCATGAATAACACCTTGTGTACTGCTCACGTGGTGTTCTATACCAAATGATTTCCTACCAGTGGGTTATTCACTAGTCTGCACCTATCTTCTAAAGCAAACTGTTAATTTGTCTCCAGGGTGCTGGATGGAAAGTGGTGTTATTCTGAATTCAGCTCTCCCAGGGGGAAAGTGAAGTGGTAAAGCTGTCTCAGAACACATATTTTACTGGAGGGCAGAAGGAGTTCACACAGGCACATACCAGATAATGGCAAAAAAGAGTTCTTGATCCTATTGCAGCTTTGAAGGAAGGTTTGTTCTGTGGATGTGTCTAAGCCTTAGCTTGTATCCACGCATAAGGTATCCTCTTAGTTTGCTTTTTTTTCCTCTGTGTTTCATGTTCAGGACCTCTGACCAAGTAAAGTGGAGATTGACTTGTTTATTGTAGGAGTTCAAAGTGGTTTAATTAGATACATCTGTTAACCATTGCTTTCTGGTCAGCTGAATATATTCACCAAAGCAGTATCCAAATAAAATCCTTTTCTACACAACTATGTACTGTCCAAGCCGTTGGCCTGGGGGCCCTGTATAGTTTGTCTGAACTGTTTACAGGCAGTGTAACAATGACAGTGCTGACTCAGCTCTCATTTCTCCTCCCCCTTCGCTTCCTTATGTTTTTCCCCTGAAGTTTTTCCCATTTGCAGCCATTAACAGTTGGCTGGTCTACAGCCTGAAATAAAGAAATGATGTTGAGCAGGTCACCTGGGGCTTAACAGGGAGAAAGCCATAGCATGAGCCTGGGTATTTCTGGGTTAGATATCAACTCTGTAGGCTGCAGATCCAACAGCTGGATTGCATGAAAACAGCTGTCTCTATTCTTATTCTTTTTTCCTCCTTGTCCAGGAGCCAATATTCTCCGTGACTCTGCTGGGAATGTGAAGCTTGGGGACTTTGGGGCCAGCAAACGGCTGCAGACAATCTGTATGTCTGGAACAGGCATCCGCTCTGTCACTGGCACGCCATATTGGATGAGCCCAGAGGTGATCAGCGGAGAGGGCTATGGAAGGAAAGCAGACGTATGGTGAGGGTTTAACTTTCTGCCTATGGATCAATTTACAGCTTTTCTGGACACTTGCATTCTGTTAAAAGTATATCCAAATTCAGATTTTTGTCTGGATCAAAAGTGAGAGCAGTTTAAGTTGAACTGAAGTGGTTGGTTTGAACTGAAGGCAGGACCCACTGCAGACTGTGCTTTGCCATGTCAGTACACAACTGCTCATTTAGTGTTTAGGTAAAAAATTTCCATTCATTGCTCCCTCAAGCTGCTAGCTAATTCTCTGACGTTCTGGAGTGAGGTTTCCACCCTTCTTATGTCCCTTATGTTGATAAGAGACTGAAGATTGTTTGGAGAGAGCCCTTTCATTTTGTTGTAAAATGAGAGGTATGCTTATAACACTGGAAATGAAAGGAACAGAATTTGAGTATGTTGACAAAGCCTTAAAGGAAAGATGCCCAAACCTGGAATAACACACAAGATACAGGCCAGATCAGAGGTGATCTAAAGTATGCTTGAATGGAAACTGTAGCCCTGCTGTTATTGGCATAGCTGAGAAATATCCTCTATCGAAGGGAAAAAGCAAAATGGTCCTGTGTCAAAATGTTGGTTTTGGAGGCCTCACGAAGGTAAGATTATAAAACCAAGCTTAACGACAGCAGCATAAAGTATGTTTGTGCCTCCACAGTAAAGCAAGGCCTGTCCTGTTTCCCATACTAGCAGTGATTGGGAGCATAGCTGAAAGTTAACTTGTATGCAAAGAGTTAAGTTCTTCAGAGTCTCCCAGTTGGGATTCTTTGGGAGAGAATGGAGCACGTGCCCTTCCCCCTGGATTGATGGAGTTGTGGATTTCCTCTTGGTGCTGACAGTCCATTCCCATCAAAGAGACGCTGCCGTTGGCTGGGTTCCAGTTCCTACAATCCCAATCATTATTTAGGGGGGTCAGAATTTTCCAGCGCAGCTTCAGTCCCAGGGTGGAAGTGTAGGCCAGAGAGGCTCAGAGACGTAACAAATCCAGCCACCTGGCTTCCCGCCACCCCTGCAGGCCCCTCTCCAATTTTCTTTTTCCTAAACAGCAGAATATGTGAGCTATTTGTTATTGCTGGAGTGACTTGACATGAAAAACATTCCTGCTGTTTGCTGAATATCTTAAAGAAACCGGATCTGCTTAAACGGTATAAATCAGTCTAAACAATAATATATCCCTGCCTGCTCTTGTGCAAACCCCCAGCACTTCAGCACACATGGTTTGCATTTTCTGTACTCTCTTCTAGTAAGTCTTAAATGGCTGGAAATCAGTGTAAGAATTTCACGTTGGATTTTAAATGTTGTCAAGAAGTCATTTCTTGCATATTCATCGGGTTTAATTCCTTTCCTCTGTTGTCTTGGCAAGTGGTGCAAGTCTGCCTCTGAAAATGTCTTTTCTTTGCATTTCACTTCAAAAGAGGGTTTAGTTTAAAGGCAGAAGCAGCAATTCTGCTTTTTTAATGGAGCGATGTGATCAGAACACAAAAGTGGATGTTCAAGTTCACGATCTGCCTTTGCTGAATCTGTGGCCTTGAGGAAGCAATTAATCCTTTTTGAGCAAAATGCAGTCGCTGCTGTACTACAGAAACCCATCTTACATGTGAAAGCTTTGGTGTCATGCTTGCTGCAGAAAGGTGGCCCAGCCACGTCCATCCTCAATCATGTTTTTGCCTTGAATTACCCTGCAGAGCCCCTCTCACTTCACCAGGAGTTTTGCCTTCACACGGTGATGCATCTGCTCTGCTGACATTCTTAACTTGCTGCCTTCTTGATTTGGAGCAGTTAGAATCGTAATTGATTTTTGCCTGTCCAGGATGCTTGATTTCTTGTGGAGATGAGAGCTTTCTCACCTGGGTATTCTTAGACAGTGCAATGGAAAGGGATTTTGCTGAAGTGGCTCTGTGAGGTCACTGGACTTCAGTTCAAAAAGTACGTTTTCTACCTTGCAATCCAGCAAATGCTTTTGAGGCAGCAGCATGAGCAGCTCCTGAAATACCATTGAGGTCCAGCAGCACCTTTAGGGGCCTGTTGTGTGCGCCCTTACTGTTTGTACAACTGCTTACTGAGGGTAGAATTTGAGCAGAGGAGAGCTGGGCAGATGGCATTTCAGTTTTCTCAGTGCAGTGAGAACCACAGTGGAAAGCAGCCTCCCTGTCTCAGCACTTTATTGCTAGCCTGACAGCAGTAAAAGCAGCAACGTTGGCAGATCTGGCTCAGAATCTTTGCACACATGGCATTCGCTGAGCACAAAGCCATTTTATGGCTGTTTTCAGAGCAGAGCTGTACCTTGATGTTGGCTGCTTGGAAGTCCTCTCTGAGCACCGTGCGTTGCTGGATGAGTCGATTCTCACTTCTTTTTTCCTGTCTGCTTTTCCAGGAGCCTCGGTTGTACTGTTGTGGAAATGCTGACAGAGAAACCACCCTGGGCAGAGTACGAAGCCATGGCAGCCATTTTCAAAATTGCCACCCAGCCAACCAACCCCCAGCTCCCTTCCCACATATCAGAACACTGCCGGGACTTCCTAAAGCAAATCTTTGTGGAAGCCAGGCACAGACCCTCTGCTGAAGAGCTGCTCAGACATCAGTTTGCACAGCTCCAGTACTGAATTACCTCCCTTGCTAGCAGCTCCTGCTGGGCTCTCAGTGCTCCGTCTGGTCTAGTTGCAACTGCCCATTGTGGTGCTGCATCTTCAAAATGCCAACTCAGCTGTCCTGGTCCTTTGGGGAAGTTATACCAAGGAACCTGGGGTCTGCCCTTGTGCCTGATACCTTTGTTTGCTGGACTAATGTTTATTCTACCGACAGCTGTCCAAACAGAGCTGCGTTTTGCCCTAGTTACCTTGATGTGAAATTGTAGCCGGCTGCGTGTTTTCTGCGGGCCCAGGAGTGGGAATGCAAGAAGTGTCTGGCTGGTTGAACCTAGAGGAAATCTGGACCGGTGTGGGAACTGGATGAGCTACACTCTCCATAACAGAAACGTGCTACAGCTTTCAAGATCAGCTTTCTGCAAGTGGTTACTCGTGTGGGTCACTCTTTTCCAGACTTCTAGGGCTTTAGAGACATCTGTAGTACATGAATCCAGCAAAAAGCCATGTGTCATTGAGCATGCGCTCGCTATATTATATATTTTTCTTCTTAAGTATTCAGCATCTGAAGGTGTTCAGAAAATATTGATTCAGAAGTATGTGAATAGTGTTATTTTATAAAGAAACCATGGATTTTGGGGTGGGGGTGAGGGAGGTCTTTCTAGCTAAATGTCAGGATAATCAGCAATGTTTCAGCAGAATGCAATCACTCTGGAGCCTGAGATGAGGGCTCTCCCACTGACGTTAGAAAATCCAGAGCTTGATTTCCAAGGCTTGATCTGTCCTAGCATTAAAGCAGTGCTGGTTAGTTTGTGCTCCTGGTTCATCTCCCTGAGACTGCTGGGTCTGAAGAAGGCCCTGCTGGAAGGGAGTTGGCGCAGAACAGCTTTTTGTTGCACCTATCATTTTGGCTGGTAACTTTTTTACTATCCCTTAAACCAAAGATAGTTTACCTGGTGCCTGGCAATTTACTTCAGGAAAAGCTTTAGGTGTTCCTTTGAGGGCCCGGCCTAGTGGATAATTAGGAAAATGGATTGCTTTTTTTTCGTGTGGAGAATTTGCTGGACACCAATTTTACTTGTGCACATCAAGTTAGAGTCAGGCTCATCCCCTCACGGTGTGCATTGTGTTTTATATGCATGCAAGTGTTCTTTTTAAGGTTCCCATCCAATGTTTTGACCCTACTTAAATAAGCTTTTGTACAGATTAAGTCAGTGGAACAAAGAGAACTCTTGTAATGCTAGCAGATGGCTAAAACTATCTGACCAAGAGGAGAGTTACAGAGATCCCCATACAGGTATATACATACAGATACATCCAAGCCATTCTGCATTTCATGTGTAGCACGTCTCTGATAACAGAGTTCCTGATGGCTCACTGCCCTCAAATCCTGCACTGGGACACAGAAGAGCAGCAGCTTTTAAGTGCTGGGGATTCGTGAGTCAGTTAAAAGTGTTCTGCATGAAATGAAGCTGAGAGAAGTGAGCAAATTACTAGCTGAAGTATTGCTTCATAGAGCAACACTGAAGGTGTCCTACTCTTGTATTGGAAGCCATTTTCCAAAGGGTCCTCATGCTCTTCCCCCAGAAAACTTGAAAGTTGCTTCACAATGCAGTAAAATTAACAGGAATTCACGTTAAGCTCATGACAGGATAAAGCAAGTTTTAATGTGAGCTTGGGCTCCTTGCACACACCATGAATAATAGTATATTGAATTAGAAGAGGGATAAAAAGCCCTGAAAGGGTTTAACAATCTGAAGTGGTTTTTCTGTGCCAAACTCAGAGCAATATGTAATGGGTGGAAGCAAGCTAGTGTTGGTTTCACTTTCAGACTCTCCTGCACTACTACAAGGATGCACTGTTTCAGTTGCAGGCACTTAGGGGGATTTTATCCTTATGAAAGCCCTTGTTCCATAATTTATTTAGTGAGAGCACTTCTATTGATCTCCTTAGGGCCTGGAACTTGACTCCAAGTTGTCCAGACACATGGCCTGACTTTCGGCCTGCACTTCACTGTTGCTTGCAGCAGAGGGAAGTGAGGGCACGGCACTGCTGTTCTGTCCTGGGGAGCATCTGACACCACTTCGCTGCAGTGCAAATGGCTGCAGCGGGATGTTAAGTCCTTCCTGCAGCCTTGACAGAAGTAGGGTGGTCAGCACTCCGGTGGGGCCCCGTAGCACTCCTCAAGCCTTGCAATTATGAGTATACCAAAGATTGGAATCCTTAGTTATCCCACGTGAACCTGCAGATGTACAGGAGCAATGTCGATCCTTTCCGCATAGGTTTCTCTCTTCCCTTGGCTTGTCCTCACCAAAAGGACACCCCCTTCCATGGTCTTTCCTTGCTGTCCCGCACATTGTGCTTTGGGAGAATAGGGCATGAGGAAATGGTGTAACTTTTAGTATTTCAAAGCAACGAAATCCTCAGGATCTGTTGTGGCTTTTACCTCATACGCGTCATGGAAGGCTGTTCCAGAGCAAAGCAAAGAGCATCGCGGACTGATTGGCTCAGTCCTTTCCCTGCCAGAGCTTCTGGTCCTTCCCACCACCTCTGCTGAAATGTGCCTACTCTGTATACACTTGTATTCCAGTCTGTATTAATGAAAGTAAATAGCAATTGTACAGCCAGAGAACACGGGGTGCCAGCTTGGACTTCTTGTATTCCGGTCCTGACCCAATGCCACCCGCTCGGCACAGGAACAAGCCAAAGCATTACCTGTCTGTTTGGAGATGCACTTTTATGAATGTAGTTTGTATCGCTCTTTTTTAGCTCTTTTTACATCATGTAAACGGTGATGCCTCATACTTTTTTTTTTTTTTTTTTTAATTTATATCGTAAAAGATCATATTTGGTGATTTTTATATATATCGACTCGACTGTTACGGGGCGGGGGGGAGGATGGGAAATAAATCTGACGCCTTTATGAATTTAAAAAGGAAAAAAAGCAGCTGGTTTTGCAGAGAATTTGCTGATGGTTTATAACGAGCAGAGCCAAGCCAAAATGCCTTCTTTGTTTCCTCGCAGCCATCTTGATTATGGAACAGGGAGATCTGGATTCCTAAGTCCGCTGCTACAGCGAATAAGCTTGGGGCTGGCATCTGTCCTGCAGCCTCTTTATACAGCCCTGACAGCAATAAGAGTCCAAGCGGACGTAAAAGTAATGATACCCCTGAATTGAGTTAGTGCTGGCCTCTTGATCCTGGCAGAATTGGGAAGAAATAGGAATAAACTTGTTCAGAGGAGGGTGGCCAGGCTAACAATAAGCTGTTGTGTCCATTCCAAAGGCCATTTTGTGTTTTCAGCTGCTCCTTCCTGGGAGGGAGATGGAGCGAGCATTGAGATTGGGATTCTTGATGGAAGGTGCTGCAGAAGTGGAGAAAGTTCTTTTACAAAATGTGTCTTCTGAGAGTGCTGTTATCCTGAAACAGCTGAAACCAGGAGCAGGAAAGTGTCGGAGATTCCCACCAGAGAGGAGCTTTGGGAACAGGATTTGGTGAACCGTGAGCTTGTCAGGAAGCAAACTGTTGGCATTTTGGGCTTGGCGTGACGATTCTGTGCATTCCAGGTTCCTGGCTTCTTCTCCAGTAAAATCTAACATTTGCCTGTTCTCGTTGCTGCACATTGCAGCAATTTGGATTTTTTCACATTTTTGTAGTACTCCACAGGACTTGAAGATACTCCTAAGGGTTCCCTTTGCCATTAATTACCGGAACAAATTTACCCGGAGGGAAGTTGGTACCCGCTCGGGTGACACAGGTTATTTCCAGGTGCCAGGAGCAAAGAGAATCTGTGAAAGCTGGGCAGGTGTGTATCCCTGCTGTGCACACCTTCCCTGGTAGGCAAAGCTCAGATATTTAAAGCTCTACACGGAAGGGGCTGAATCAGACCCCCATGATTGGTGCTTAGGTTAATACTGCTGGGGAAGATCTTATATATTTGAGTATCTGCAGTCCTGTGGCCTGTACCTGCCTGTGGAGCTGGGAGCATTCAGTTCATGTTCTGTGGGTTAATGGTAATTGGGGTTCGAGTCTTTCAACCCCAGCCTTGTTCAGGAGCAAATTGACCAGCAGCTCTCAGTTCCCCAGTTGGGAAAGGCCTAGGAGGTGGTTTAGAAATATGGAAAAGGACATTATTGTTGCCCTTCGATGCCTGCCTGACATCAATTGTGCAGAGCAGGGAGAAGTTGCTGTAACCTGGATTGTGCAGAAGACCTTGAACCAGTAGTCTATATATACCGACCGGGGGCTTGCAGTGCAAAGCCAGGCCAATGTATCGTTTTATTTACAATAAAATTATCATTTATATGAAAGCCTTTTTGGTGGCTGTTTGCAGTGTGGCGTCCGTTTCTTCCTCTGTAAATGATGCTTCTGGATGAGTAGATGGGACAGCTGGTTCTAACCAAGGACCTTAACTGAAGGATGAATTTCTTGCTTACAGGGATTTATGTTTTGGGACAGGTGGAGGAGTGTCCTGTTTGTGAAGCATTGCTTCTTGGATCAGGTGAGCGTGTCCTCCGCAGTGCTGACTCTGGGGAAGGTCACATTCATCCAGTCTCGCTCTTCCAAGAGGTAGAATGGCTCTGTCCAGATTTCTTTTCACTGCTGCTGTTGTTAGAGCATAGAAGTAGCAGTGTCTTCATTTCACCTTGCAGGAGGGGAGCTGGGCTGCTTCGCTGGCTCTGCGCGTGGAGAGGCTGAGGATGGAGAGCAGAAGCTGAGCTTTGGATTGCGCTGTGTGAGGGAGTTCTTTAGTCCAGGCATGGGTCTACAAATGGTCCTGATTCACCAGTGCCTACAGAGGTGGATTGGCATCAGGCAGGCAAAGGGCCTGGGCAGCAAGACCACTAGGAGGTGGTTTGTATGATGGTGTCTGCCCTGGCTGGGGTGCTTTGCTTCAGCTGGGAGCTCGTGGGATTCATTCCCCAGGGAGGTTGCAGCTCCAACTTGTGAAGCTCAGCCTGCTTGAAACCTTTTAATTGAAATATCTGCAAACTGATCCTGAATTGTTTCTCCTTTGGCTGTGTTGTTAGGTCATTTTATGAAGCAAAGACATGGAGAAGTGAGGCCTCTGGGCTTCAGGAAAATGGAAGATACAAGCTCTGCTGCCAAAATTGACACTGTCCTGCATGGAGTGTGCTCAGGATTAGGGCAGGGTAAGCTTAGCTGTCCTAAAGCAGAGTAAGGGAATGGGTGCCCTTATTTCCAAATATTTTCAGGCTTTATTTTTTTCCAGCATACTATCTTAGGAAAGGACAGAAATAGTGTTCCTATGAAGTCTGTCTACAGTGCTTGCTCAGATACTTGTTTTTTCCTGGTACTGTTCTGTGTTTGTGAGCTGGTCTTTAGGGCCATTGTCACTTGAGCAGTGGATTGAATGCCACTGAGGTCCCTCGAGATGCTGGTCCAGAGCCACAACTTTCCCTGCAGTCTCCTTTTCCTAGGTCAGAGTAGAGTTAGTTGCTATGTCTATTAAATGCAGAAATACTTGTTAATGTTATGTGTGAACAACTAAGAAGAAATGGGTTAATAGGCTGATGCAATAGGAACCCCTGCACATGAAACAAGTACATGCGTGGCACTTGTGTGCTCTTCCTAAACTGATGAGAAGCAGACAGCTGAAGCTGCGTCAGAACAAAAGTGTCCCATGGAACCAGACATAGGCATCTCCTGTTGCTTCCTGACACCCTCTTTGTGTTAGAGCCTGGAATTCCCACTTGTGCCACAGGACAAGCTTGGAAGCTCACAGGCTCTGAAAACTTGTTGCGTTTGCTGTAGGACACCTTTCCCAAAGCTGAGGCTTTCCCTCTCCTAACTGCTCTGTATGATCAGTTTGCACTGATCAGCTTTAAGAATGAACATGAGATTTGTGTGTTAGGGCTGCAGGATGGCCTGTTCGCTCCTGGGCTGCCCTCTCAGGAGCAACATGCTCCACAGCAATGCTGTGTTCGTGAGTGCAGTGTGTGGTCCTGCCTTGCATCTTCCCCACGCTGCTTCTTGGGTGGCTTGGAGCAGGGGGGTGGGAGAGGGAAGTGCAGACTTGGGTTGGAGGTGGGAATGATCTGCTGCAAGGACTGACCAATGCACAAAAGGAATGAACCTAAAAACCTCAAATGTTTTTTTTTTCCCCCTACAAATGGTGTTATATTTGTAATGTGGCTCAAGGGAAGGTGACTTAAGGTAAGTTTTCCCTTTAAATCCAGTGCTGCACAGTTCTGGAGCAAATGTGATTTCAAATCTTCAGAGAGGTTGGTTCTATTAGACTGCTGTGGCTATTTCTGTTAGCATAGTAAAGTCTTAACTAGGAACAATGTCTTCTGGATTTAATACCGTGTGGGTGCATTGCACTGTATCCAGGAAATGCTGGCACGGTTCGCTGCCCTGTCCCCTGTTCTGCTGGTGTGGAGCTCTGCCTAGTGCTCGTTCTGTAGCTTCAGCGCAAGACCACATCTCTGCAGCGGAGGAGAGGAAGTGCAGGTGGCACTGTGGCATTGTGCTACATCTGAGCACTACTTCTCAGCTCCGTGCAGCCTCCCCCAGTAGCTCTGCGTGCAGAACCCATCTCCCCAGCTCTTCCTCCCCATCCCAAAGGCTGCGGGCTGCCCTCTGAAGCCAGCAGTGCGGACAGACTCCGCCCCAGATAGCTCCAAAACGTCTGTCCCAGCTGCGGGTGCCGCTGCGCGGTGCTGCCGAGCCACACCAGGGGGAGCACAGGATGCTCCTCCAAGCTGGTGGCTGGCTCCTGGCCGCTCGGAAACTCCCAGTAAGAGCTGGGATGTGTTTGACAGCTGTGTGTGCTGGGAACCTCCGCTGGTTCTCTTCTCCATGTTAAGTCTTACTCCAGCCAGCTGTGGGATCTGAGCATCCCGAAGCACGGGAACTTGTGCATCCAGCACCAGCAGACTGCTGCTGGCAGCTTGAAGGATGGAGGATTCAAAAGGTTTCTAGAGAAATATCAGGGGCAAGGAGTGTTTTTGGCCCTTCCTTAATCTTTGTCTTACAAAAACCTCACAGCTGGAGAAGTTTGAAGCTGGGGGTTCTGTTCTGCTGCTGCTTTTGGTACTCACTGGGAAAATGTGCATTGTCACACATGCAGAACAACATCCTTCAGATGTATCAGGCAGGTCAGATAAGCTCAGAGCATTGTTTAAGACATCTTCCCATGCACACTACCACGAGGGTTTCCCTGTGCACAGAGCCTGGTATGTTAGTCTGGGAAGCAGAGTTTGCCATTAGTGCTTTGTGTGCAGCAGCCATCCAGGGAGATGCAGCAGTGATGGAAGTGTCTCTCCCTGGATGTGAATTTGATGCCCATCGGGTTCATTTATGTGTCCCCACCCAAACTGTGGTGTCTGGGTCAGCTTGCTGCGGCCCATTCTGGTGATGCATGGCCTCACATGCTGCTTTCTGTTCTCAAAATGAGAAAAAGGGGACTGGAGAAAGCAGGGGTAGAGAAGATACAGACAGAGCCTGAAGACCTTGTGCCTCTTGGTATTTTGTGTTCCTTCCATTTCCGCTGCATCAACAAGAGTTTGCTGTGCCCATATGAAAAAGGGTTATAGGAAAGTAAGTTAGTAGAGAGTGGGGATTGCTTCTGTCATCAGGCAAAATCCCAATTTTCAGTTTTCAGAATGGAAAATTATCTAGGCTGCTTTAAAATTCCTTGCTTACAATTTCCCTGCTGCGCAGAACGGAGCAGCAGCCTGCCAGTGTGAGAATGGGGAAGTGAAGCCAGCAAGAAACAGGAAGCAAAACCTAGGAGCCTGCTTTCATTTTCTAAGCCAAGGAAGGGACCGGAACCTGATGGGGGTCACAGGGCCCCTCTGCAGAGCAGCAGGCACTCCTTGCCATCGTTTGTGCTGTGATGAATCTTGCAGGGCTGGGCAGGAAGCGGCTTTGTTGTGGTGTAAGGAGCCAGCACACCTGTGTGATGGGCAGGCAGAGCACTTTGTGAGGCTGGCACTCACAGGTCTGTGTGTCCCCACACGTGTCTTTAAGAAACCTCATAACGAACAAGGGGACACGTGATGTCCAACAGGAGGGACACCAAGCCCCGGGGATCACCCGTCCCTCTGGGATCATGCTCTGGTGGGCAGCCTGTACCCATCTCTTTTAAGTGGAAGAGAGGAAGGTTATCAGAAATAGTCACCAAGGATTCACCGAGGGGAAATCTTGCCTGACCAGCCTGGTTGCCTTCTGTGATGCCATGACCTGCTGGGCAGATGAGGGTTACAAATCATGCGTGTGGAGGAAGGAGGTAAATAATCTCTAAAAACAGACCCACCTGGCTTCACTGCATTAGGTCTCGTTAGGCTCATTAATTAGTATGGACTCTCCCATCCAAACATCACAGCTCAGCAGCTGTGGCTGATGGAAGCCCGCCCAGCTTGGATCCAGCCTTGCCTGCCTGCTGGGGCTGGGCACAGCCTTGGCATGGAGGGAAGCGAGTGAGCCACAAAGTGCTTGCAGGCAAAAGGGCAGACAGAATTCACACGGCGGTGAATTCCCTCCAAGGGTGGTCTCTGGGCTCTGTGCGGAAGCTGAATTGTGGTCACAGCTGCGGCTCAGAGCTTTGTAGCTCACTGGTGTGCAATGTGAAAGCCTGGGTTTGCTCCCCAAATAGCATCTGTCTCAGCCCCAGCATCACACAGCGCATCCCCAGGAATGGATCCCCAGTCCTATGTGGACTCTTTGTACAGCAGTGGACCGGACCTGACCGCTGCTCCCACCTCCCTGTGCCCCTGGAAGCACAGGACAAGACAGGGAAGGCTTGGAAACCTTGTATTACAAAAATAAAAGAGGTGTCACGCGTGGAGCTGCTCCGGCTCCAGCACAGAACGTACCAATGGAAGGCAAATATAAAAAAGACAGACACTGTTAAACAGTCGCAGGGCAACATCCTTAAGGCTGAACAATCCCAGCTGAACTGAGCTGATGTAAACCAAAGACCCTCCTTATTCAGAGCCCCAGCAAGGCAGGATTTGTACCGGGAGCTCTGCTCTGACTTAAAGGCTGGGTTGGGGCTATCAGAGCCCTTAGATCTCCTTTCCCATGGCAGCAGGCCTGGAATGTGTGCACAGGGCTGGGATTTCACAGGGGGCAATCGCTTCTGGTCTGATCTCACCAGGGAGAGAGGGCTCTGGGCTTGGGGGCTGCACCCCACTCACCTCTGCCCCATCCTTACAGTCTGTAGGATCCCTCTAGACATCCTCAGAGGCCCCAAGAAAAGCTGAGCTGCCTCCCATTCCCTACTGCCTGGGTCCCCTTCGCTTTACATCAGCTCAGTCAGCACTGGCTCAGCACTGCCTCCGCTGGGCTCCAGGGAAGGGTGGTCCGTGCCCTGCTCATGCCGACTTGGTCCCGCTCTCCACTTCCTTGTGCACCCACAGCTCCTTGTGCTGCTTGCGCCCAAAGCCCTCGTCGTAGTTGCCTTTACTCTTGAAGAGCTGCTGGAAGTGGGGCTTGCAGTAGAACTCCCCATGGAGCGCCGCGTAGCTGCCCAGGCTGGGGAAAGAGGGAGGGTTAGGGGGGCTCAGCAAGGGCTTGGGAGCACAGGGGGAGGGGAGGAAAGAGGAAGGAACGTGCAGATGGCCCCTAGCAGAAAGGGGACGGAGGGTCCTCCCCTGCCCTTCGAGAGGAGGGCTGCGACGGGCAGGTGGGCGAAGAGCCTCCCCACACCCCATAACTGCCAGTAAGGACCACAGCAGCACCCAGCACTGCTCACCTGAGCTTGGCGTGGCAGTGCTTGCAGCAGAAGCAGGAGTTGTGGAAGACGAATTTATCCGCCACCAGCCGCTCCATGGGATAGACGGTTTTCTGGCAGGCAGTGCACATCTCCTTCACCTGGGCCTTCAGGCTGAAGGACTGGGCAAGGGGAAAGCAAAGGGAGAGAAAGTGAGGAAAGGGGTTTGGAGATCCTGTGCCCATCTCCGTCCTTCCCACCTCCTCACACAGCAGTAGGGTGCAGGAGAATTGCGGTACCTTGGAGCGCTGCACTGTGCTGCCTCCTGAGTTGCTCTTTGCCTCCTAGGGAGAGAAATCAAAATGAGAGTTGGGCACTGGCAGGTGAGGCACTGAGCTGTGCATGGCAGCCTGTGATGGTCTCTGAAATCTGCACCAGGAAGGCACAGGGCTTCTCTGGGGTCACAGAGCAGCAGCTCTGCCATGGTGCACTGCTCACTGAGGCCTGAATGTAGCAGTGTGCCACGGCTCTGCTTCTGACAAGGTGTAACAGCACACTGGCTGCTTTTTTAGTGGAGGTAGCACACGAGCACAGACCCCGGGGTCATGCAGCTCTCACCATCTGCAGGCGGTGCTCCCTGTCCTCAACTGCCCACCAAGGCACCAAGGCTGACATCAGCCCCTCAGCAAAGCTGAGTGGGGCAGCTGGAAACATCCCTGCCTCAACATCCCTTGGGTCTTTGCAGAGTGGCTGCAGCAGAGCCCTCTCTGTGACCTACACTGGCAAATCAGCACATGCTGCCCTGTAAGTTTTTATTAACAACAGCTCTATTTTGGCACGAGATGCTGCTCGTGGTTCTTTCCGGCCAACGAGCATTTATCCCATAGGGCTCATCCAACACTCGGGGCTCTGTAGGAGGGCTGGCAGTTTCCCCGTGCTATATCTGGGATGCCCCTCACTCTGATGCAGCACGCCGTGCTGGCTGCCCCTCACCAGATGTTTTGTTTCTGAGTTCCCCTGTTAGCAGCCAGGCCTGCCCTCGTGCTGCACAGGAAACGCCTGCGCCATCAGCGAGACCAAAAAGCTTTCACAAGTCCCTGCAGACTGTGTGTGCATGGAGGGGAGAGTGGAGTTAAGGACTGCTGGGTGTTGCTCAGAGCCCACAGCTGTGGGAGGAGCAGATGCAGACTCTGAGGTGCCCAAACCTCTGCCCTCGGGGTCTCTGAGCAAGGGGTCTCAGTGCACCCTTAGGGGGGCCCCATCAGGCAGTGACTCTGCAGCATCACCCCCTGCCTCTCTGCCCTTCCCCTGCTGCAGCTTCAGCTCTGCTTGGGCAGCACAGCCCCATTTCTGCCCCCAGGGTGAGCTCCCATCCCTGCTCCCCCCACCTCGTCCTTCCCCAGCATTTCTCCTTTGTATTTTTGGAAACAGTTTGTCTAAAAGACACACAGGAAGCTCTCACTTCGCCGAGCTGCCTCTCCAGACATTTCCCAGCTGCTCTCACCGCCTGAGGTCGGGGACATCATTTTCCTCTCCCTCCCACTTCTGCACAAGGCTGAAGAGAAAGCCAAAGTCAACAGAGCAGTGCTGGCAGCGAGGAGGCTCAGGTTGTGTAAAACCAGTTGCATCTCTCAGCACTGACAAAGCAACTACAGGTGCTCTGCTGGGCTTGGGGTTAACGGGCTCCTTCCAGGCTCAGCTGAGCAGTGCTAAGGAGGATGCTGCTGCCTCCCATCCGCTCCCAAGGCTGCAGTGCTCTGCTGCTGCTCGTCACTTCTCGGCAGCCTCCTGGCTCTGACCAGGCACGCTATCTGTTTCATGTCTGAGATATCCTCCCTCGGGGAAGGGCCATATCCTGTCCCAGCAGGGGATGTTCTCAAGCCTTTATGTTTTTCCATCTCCGATCACTCCGATCCTAAGCAGCTCGCATGCTCACAATTGTGATCACGGAAAGCCATGGAAACACAAACAAACAGAAAGCAACCCGAGCTGAGCGGGGCGAGCAGTGCTGGATGGGGCGCACCAGAGCCTGGACAACGCGCTCAGCAATGTGCTCAGCAAACAGCACCTTTTGCTGGAACCTTCCCACCCCCGGGTCCCGTTGTCTGAGCAGCAGCAGCTGTGCCTTCAGTGACTCTAAAGCACCAAGTACTCTACGCACAGCCTTCAGCCTCTGAGAACAAACTCAGCTGGCTCTGAAATTCTCATGCAAACTGCAGGGGATGCGACTTACGTGAGACGGGGTTGTGCTGGCGGCTTCCGAGGCCTGGAACATGGCTCTGTCCCCTCCTCAGTCGGTTTAATCCTGAGCTTGGATGTGGGCTGATGTTCCGGGGAGGTGTTGAAGGCAGACCTCTTGCAACACCTGGAAGGGAAACGTCAGCAGGAGCATGGCTGGTTTCATTACCCCAACCCCACAGCTCTGCAGCAGCTGCGTGTGATACTGGCTTCCTTTTGGGGTACGGGAGTTCCTTGGGGGATCCAAGACATCTAGGCACGCCAGATCTGGAATAGGGCTCAATGTTAGGAATTGAGGTGGGGCTAGCATGCAGCTCTGAGGTTTTCCCATACAAAGATATTGGGCTTGGATGGGAGAGGGACAGGAAGCAAAGTGGCAGCTGCTGTAAGCATCCTCCAAACCACGCGTGGAAGGCGGTTAGCAGGCAATGGCAAGCCGTCAGCAGGCAGGTACAGCCTCCAGCCAGAGCTGCTGTCCTGCTGAGGCAGCAAACCCAGAGCCCAGACTGTCACCGTGCAGCCCCCAAAGGATGGACGATGCCAGATTTTAGTCTTATTTTAGCCCAGAGAAGCCTTGCTGAACAGAGCGGCTCACAGCTCAGCAGAGCGAGTGATGGAAACTTTGTCTTTTCTCGGGAGCTCACGTTGCCTTTCTGCTGAGCGCCCGTGAGGGTGAGTTTGGTGCCTCCCAGCACAGTTTTAATGCAGCACAGAAAAAAAAAGTCACCAAAAAACAACAACCCACCCTGTTTGGTAAAAGTCGGATGAAAAGGTACTGACAGATCCTCGGGGTTTTCCCCATTGTGCTTCACCTTCAAAACACCCATAAAAGGTCAGGGTTGATGAGCCCTGTTTTGCACATGTGAAACAGATGGGGAGTTGAGCTCTCGGTGCAGGGAGGAGCAGAGCGGGGACACTGAGCCATGGCTGTGGCCTCTGAGCCCCCCGTGCTGCCCTGGCTGCAAAATGGGAGCTCTGCAATGATGGGGATGTGCTGCCAACCCAATCTCCCAGTGACATTTGCAAACATGATTTGGGTTTGGGGAACGCTTTGATCCCCAGGAAGCCCCAACACCCAGCAGCTGCCATCAGGCTCGAGCTGCTGCAACCAAACACCCCAAATGAGCGACTGCTTTCAGAGTTCAGCAACCTGAGCAGCAAAGCCAGGCTTCCAGACCTGGGCTGGACAGCCCTCGGTGCAGACACTTCCCAGCCCCAGCTGAGAACACAACTCCGATTTTACCTAAATCATTTCCCGTCCTCTCTGCGGTCTGTCTGTTATTTCCTGCTCGCGAGCGGGGCGGGCGGCAGCTCACGCAGGCGGATGATGCCGGAGGCCACGCAGACCCCTCCTGCTACCCCCTCCCCCTGGTGCAGCACCAGCCCTCCCACACCTCCAGGGTCTGCGTGGTGCACAGACCCCACGGGGAACGCGAAGAACCCACAAAGCCCCTCTGGTCCATACCCCACGTACCTCCAGCACAGATGCACAGCCCTTGCCCTCCTCACCTCCTTTCACCTCTCTCCGCCTGTCTCTCCAGCATCTCTCCACCCCTTCCTCTTCCCCTCACAGCCCATCTTCCTCCCCTACCCCAGCTGCCTCAGTTTCCCCGGTTCCTCCAGCCCTCCCCCCCGATCCCTGGCTCCTTTTGCTTCTGTTTTTCCCTTCTCCTCTTTTCCTGCATGCAGCAGCCCCCCAATCCCATTCCCTTCAAGACCATCACAATTATCCCAACCCACATCTTGATGTTCTCCATCCAGACCCACCCTCCATTCACATACCCTTCTGCAGCCCCGTGCTCCAGTCTTTGTTTCAAGAGAGGCCCCTTTGGTGTAGCTGCCCTACAGACAAGAGTAGATGTTGCTAAATGTCCTTCCTGCCCAAGGACAGGAGTAGAAATCTCAAAGGGGAAGGGTGTGCTGAAGCGATAAGGGAAACAGAGCATGTTAGAGACCACAGGAGTGTTTCTAAGAGGCTTCCAGCTGCTGTCATCTCTGTTTCAAGGAGGCATTAGTCTGCACAGGGGGGATTTGAGCCCAAAGCAGTAAACAGGCTTCTGTGTGCAGAGGAACCCCCATGGCACAGGCTTTGCTTAAGGACACATTGCCACATTGATGCCAGGATTGCTAGTGCTGGAACAGCTTGCTGATTTCATGAAGACCACAGATGATGCCTGTGACAAAGCAAGGGAGCCCAATCCAGGCCTCCATGGTGGATGCTGGCATCAACCACAGCTGCTAGCCCCGATTTCTCCAGACCTCTGTTCCTAAGCTCCTTCACCACCTATGCAGCCCAGGAAGAGGAGGACTGAGTATTGACTTCTTATCACACAGCTCAGGATGAGACAAGGACCCCTTCACGTGCTGCAGCTTTTGCTCTTCCTGCCCTTCCTTGGAAGCATCTGATGGCCCTCCAATGGATCTGGGCTTGAGCCCAAGGAGGTGGAGCAGCCTCGGACAGCAGCTCTGGTGGCTGCAGCATGGCAGGCACAGAGCTGGATCTCAGTGCCCAAACCACCAGCTCCAGCCTGGCTTTAGGGGCTCCCTGGTGACCTCAGCAAGCTGTCTTTGACCCAGGACCTTGGGTCTGGAGCTCACCTGCAGGGCACAGGCACTTGCTGCCATGGGAATACAGCAGGAGTGCTGCAGCTCTGCCTTCTGGCACTAACCAAGGAGCTCTTTGGGCTGAAGTTTGCAGCATTCAGCCCAGAAGCTGCTCAGTCACAAAGCATTTGTCTCACAGCCTCTCATCTGCCTGGCCCTGGGGACAGCTGTAAGGACAGGGAAGCATCTGGAGTGGCCCCTTGTGGAAATTCCCCAACTCGCTGGAGGACTGCATCCCCCCGTGACCATGACCTGCCTCCAATACACAGCACTGTCCCCTTCTCCTGCTCAGCAGCACTGCCCTTGCTGCCTACCAACCCCATTTCACTGGGCCCCCAAGCAGCCCACTGCTGGCAGAGAGCCTCTCTGAAAGCTGATGATGGCTTTCCGGCACAGGAAAGCAGCGTGACTGCAAAGGGCTAGAGGCCCCTCTCTACCATATGGTTCCCATTAGCAGCCCTGTGAAGTCAGTGTTTACTGCTGGGATCACTGTGCCATGGCCAGAGGCTTTCCCAAAGACCAAGCACAGTGGGGGGGAGGATCCAGGCCCCCTCCCTCTCCATCCCAAGAAGATGCCGCGTCCCCAGCAGCACGGCATGGGATCCACTCCTCAGAGGGGCTATCGGGCATCTCCCCCGTGGTACTGCTGATGTCCCCATGACCACATGAAGGATTAGTGCAAACACTGGCCATGGCCAACCCATGCTGTGAAAGAAATCAGCATCAAACAGGCCAGCATCAGCCCAGGGACACAACAACCCCAGTGCTGCTGCAGCTTCTCGGGCATGGAAAGGGGCAGCAAGCTGCCGCCTAGGGGGACAACAGAGCAAGTGTGGTGGTCGTGGCTCCAGCCTTGGCAGACCTCAAGTCATGGTGGTGACGGGTTGGCAGTTGGACCTGATGTGGCCTTTTCTAGCCTTCATGATTCCATGATTCTAAGTTGGCTTCAGATCTCGGCTCCTTGTGTGGCTCCAAGCCAACACTGGTGTTTGGGACCCAGCCCAGGTTCCTGCTGCTGTGATCCAGGACTGAGGGCTCTAGAGGGAATCAACCGGGCCACTCATGCAGCCACCATGACCCTACTCAGCCCCACCATCCAGAGCTGCCCCTCTCATCCACTTTCCATCCACGTTCCGTGCCGTCTCTTGAAAGGCTGCCAGCGGGCAGGAAATCTGCAGCCGAAATGCTGAGGGATGCTGACAAGGAATAGCTGTGGGGAGGAACAGGGCTGCCTTTGTCAGGGCAACAATGGAGGACCCACACGAGCCAGGGGAAGCCCCTGCCCAGCCATTCTGCTCTCCCACCTTCAGCCCTGGGAGCACCAGGTCCAGCCCTGCCCCGAGGATGCTGCTGGGATCCATCTGTTTTCCAGCAGTGGGAACTGGAAGCACAGAGTAGCCCATCCCTTGGACCAGAGCCATGTTTTATAGCATCCATTAAGCATCGTGAAGGGAATCTCTGCTCCCTGGGTTCTGCTATCTCGCTTGGAGTTCAGAGGGAGTGTGCAAATGCAGCGGGGAGCTGCTGGGTGGGGGAGAGGAGATTCTTTTCCAGGCAGAGAAATCTCTCTCATTAGTGCCAGATGATAAAGCAGGCAGCAAGTCAGAATCACAGGTTGGGAGGTTCAGATTGGGCGTTAGGCACAAATGCTTCGTAAGAAGGAAGACTTGGAAGCTCTGCAGCATGCTACTAATTAAGTGCAGTACACACAAGCACAGCAGGCAGATAGCAGTTATGCCCCTTCCATCCCCTTCTCAGTTCTTCCTTAGTCTTAGAGGACCACCCCCACGTCCTACCCAGGAACTCCACCTCCCAGTTTCCTACCAACACGTTTATCCCTTTACTGTTACTGTGGGATTTTGCTCCCAGTTTGCCTACTACAACTTTTGCCTCCCAAAAGTACTCATGGAAGGTATGCCTACCAGCCTCCTCTTTTTTGGCCATGAGAAGCCAATCCTTTTATTCTGTTCCTATAAGACAGGTTCTCCATCCCTTCTGCTACATCAGAGGAGGGCTCAGACCTTTGCATCCCGCTCGGACCCCTTCCCTGGCAGCACACATCTGTGCTGATGCACTCTTCTTCTGCCACCTCTGCAGTAACCCCAAATGCTCACTCTCCTGCAGTGCCCTCCGCTCGCTGGCCATATGGAGCGGGCTGTGGGCACACGGAGTGAGAAATATCGTGTATTTAACGACTGCAATAATCCCTTCACCCAGACTTAACGTTTTCCATCCCAGAGCTTTGCTAATAGCTAGGTAAGCTCTGCAACACTCCCAGATGGCAGATAAAAAAAATGACCTTAGTGGAAAGCAAAAGGCAGACATGGGAACATGGCAGCTGCCTGACAATGGGCTGCAAGAGCTGAGGATGGGCAAAAAGGAAAAGGAAAACCCCTCGCAGCTGGGGCTGAAGGGACCGCTTGCAGGCTCACAGACCTGCAGGAGGAAACCACAAATGGAACTCCCTTCCCTGCTGAGAAGTCTCACAGGACTTCTGGTGACCAAAAAAGGCCAGCACGTCTGTTGTGAGCCTTACGGAAATGAAGATGCACGCGGTCACTGCACACCCCGCGCTGAGGTGGACCCTCACTGCTCACCTGGGAGTTTGCTTCCTGCAGGACCCCATGGGGACGGGGCAGCAGCACTGAGGCTGTTTCAGACTACACTCCATCAGTTACCCTGCCATTATTTTTTAATCAGCATTAATAATGCTGCAGGCATGCTGCCCCCAGCCCTAAATACGCAGCAGCTCAGCTGGGAGAGCCCTCGTGTGATGCTTTTGGTGCACAAAGCCCCATTTCTAAAGCACAACACAGGCTGCCACACAACTCCAGTGTTCCAAAACAGATGCCCACCCCATCAACAGAAACATCACCTACGTGGTATCTTAGCTGGTCTGAGGGATCCAAAGGGATTATAGGGATCAGATCATTCCCTTACCCAATGGTTACAGCACAGGGCTGCCAACTGGGAGCCCTGGGGCTGATCTTGGCTGTTGTTTTTGGGTGATGCTGAACGCATTTTGGTTTGTTTTTTTTATCCATTCCCTTTCCCTCTACTGAAAGCAGAGCTGCTTCCCTTTGTGAAGCCCTGAGGGGGTCCCCAGCTGCTCGGGGCGATGTCAGAGCTGGGGATGTATTCATGTTGGGATCAAATCTCACAGTCACGCAACAGCCTCCTGAGGGGGTGATGGAAGACCTGTGGCTGGAGGGACGTAAAGCAGGGCTGGATGGGCGCTGGGAGACACAGCACAGAGAGTCAGCAGGCAGCCGCCAAGGGGGAGCAGGGATCTAACAGGTTTTTTTCTATCTATCTCCACTCTTTCTGCTCAGCTTAAGAAAATGGATCTGTCCAACCCCACCACACCCCCAAGCACGGGATGCAGCACACGACAAAGAGGGAAGTCAGCACAGCTGGGGAGCCCCAAAATGATGCACCCCCCCCTTCCCCCCCAAACACCGCACTCCCAGACCCCATTCACTCCCCCTCCCCACTCAGCACCGGGTGCGGGCCCCTCTCCCCCTCCCTACCCTCAACAGAATCCCAACCCCAAAAGGCACCCAGTGCCCAGACAGCATCCCCCGCGTGCTCCCCCACCCTAAAGTCCCTCGGCCGAGCCGCCCCCCAAAGCGAAAGTTCCTCCCTGGGGGGTCACGCATACATTTTTCGGGGGGGGAACCCCCACCTGCTGCGCGGCCCCGGCTGGCAGCGCTGCTCCCGGAGCTCCCCACCTGCAGCCCTCCCTTCTCTCCATCTTCCCCTCTCCGAGCCCTCCCACCCCGCTTTGTTCCCCTCCCCCATTGTTCCCGACAAACCCAAACCCAAACCCACCATACCCCCGGGCTCCGCCGCTGAGCAGAAGAAGGGCTCAGCCCTCACCGCTCTGTCTGTCCGTCGGTTATTCGCTCCGTCCCTTCCGCGCTCGGGCGCGCTCCGTGCGCGCTCCCCTCCGCCGCCCCGCAGCCCCTTTTATCGCGCGGCCGCCGCGGTGATTGGTTCCCTGCGCGGTGCGGCTCCGAGCGCCGCTCCTTTGTGTGCAGCCGCCTCTCCCTCACCCGGCGGCCCCCGCTGCCCCCGGCCCCAAAACCGCACCGCCGCCCCTCCCCTCCCCCCCGCCTTTCGCCACCCGCCGTGGGTGCGGTGCTGAGCTCGAGGCCGCGAAGGCAGCGGGGTTCGGATCCCCCCAGGCTCTGCACGGCCGCCCCTTCAGCGAGCGGAGCCGCGATGGTGGATGGGGTTTTGTTGGGGTTGGGGTTTTGTTGGGGTTGGGGTTTCGCCTGAAGAGAGCGAAGGGCGGCGCTGGGCAAAGCGGGGGGAGCGGAGCAGGGTCGGGAGCGCGGCCCCGTGCTCCTGGTGGCCGCGTGCGCGCGCAGAGCGCGGCGCTCGATCCCGGTGCAAAGCATCCTTTGCAAACCGCCGGGCTGCAGAACTGGCGGCGGCGTTCACCAGGAGGGGAGGTGCGGCGTATCGGTACCGTCGCTGCGTGGCCGTGCAGCACCTGCAGCGTAGAGGCTTCGCTGCAAATGGAAGAGGGGAACTCGCCGGGCTGAGCTGCAGCAGCGCGCCTGGCATGCGGGGAGGGGAGCGCGTGGGCATCCGCACACACGCACACGCAAACATGCATGCACATTGACACCCGCATGCATGCCGGCGCTCCCGTGAAAGTGCACGGTGCTTGCCTGCTGACGTGCTCGTGCACCTGGACGCTTGTGTGCGCACATGCATGTGCTCGCCCGCACACGTGCACGCACTGCACACACATGCACGCTCAGCTATGTGCACACGCAGGCTCGCGCACTCACGAATGCATGCTGAAGTGCTCGTGCACATGCATACACATGCATGCGCGTGCACATGGGCGCGCGCTCACGCACACTCACCAGTGCACGCGCACCCCAAGCGGTTGCTATGGCGACGCGCGAGTCCCCAGCGGCCGGAGGAGCGGCTCCTCCTCTCTGCGCCCTCCTCGCCTGCAGGGGGCGCCATCCCCCGCCCTGCCCCCCAGAAGCCGCCGCTCTCCCCGCGGCCCGAGTCCTCCCGGCCAGCAGGGGGCGCTGAGTGGCGCTGAGCCGCTCTAGGGCCACTCTGTCCGGCGGCGGCGGTGCAAGATGGCGGAGGAGGGTTCAGTGTGCAGCTTCGTCTTCAAGAAACGGGGCTTGGCGGCGGGCAGGGGCCGGCGGAAGCGGCCCAGCAGCGACCAGGAGCAGGGTGAGGGCCGTGGGGGCTGCTGGGGGTGGTATGCCCTGAGGCGGCCTATTATGGTGCCCGGGGGAGGCGAGGGAAGGCCTACTGCCGCCCTGGGTCGTACTCCCCCGCCGTGGGGCCCGGCCCTCAGCCTGTGAGTTGTGTGGGTGAGGGGCGCTGCGGCGGCGGCCGTGCCTCCATCCCCGGGGTGCCGTTATCCTCCCGCAGAGCCGCGGGTATCCACTGCCCGCTGAGCCCCGCGGTTCGGCCCCCCCAGCGCCCCTTAAGCCCTGCGCTGTGCCCTGCAGAGAGCAGCGGCGAGGAGGGCAGCACGGTGGTGCGGAAGGAGCGGCGGCGGGAGACCCCCAACCCCATGATCCAGAAGGTGAGGTGCCCACGGGCTGATGTGCTGTTCGGAGCTCAGGCCTGTGGCTGTGTGGGGCCCATCCATCCCTCACACCCGCTGTCTGTCTGCCCTTCAGACCAGGAGGTGCATGAAGGAGCGGCCCTCATATGCGCTGAGCAGCAGCGATGATGATGATCCATCGAAGGAGATCGGAGTCACATACAAATCAACAAGGTCGGCGGTAAGGACTGAGCGCAGATGTGCTTCTGGGCTGAGGTCAGGTGGGGCTGGCTGATCCCATGTTCACTAATCTGCTTCTGCAAATGTGCAGTCAGCTCTTCTTGGTTTTGATCTGTAGATGTGTGTCCCTGTCCCTTCCCTGCTAACACACAAGCATTTTGTACTAGGTTTATTCTCCTGCATCCTCAGGAGTTCAACTAGGAGTTCAGAGGGCTGGAGCACCTCTCCTATGAGGAAAGGTTGAGGGAACTGGGCTTGTTTAGCTTGAGAAGAGAAGGCTCCAGGGAGACCTCACTTGGCCTTCCAGTACTTGAAGGGAGCGTATAAACAGGAGGGGAAGCAGCTGTTTACAAGGGTGGGTGGTGACAGGACAAGGGGGGGTGGTTTTAAACTGAGACGGGGAGGTTTAGGTTGGATCTTAGGAGGAAGTTTTTCACACAGAGGGTGGACAGACTGAGGTCTCATTATCACGTTAGAGATTAATATGAAGACTCACAATGTAATGAGGAAGCCAAGGGTGGTCAGCATGTTCTTAGGAGGAGGTGGAGGCTTTGGGGTTCCAGAAGCTTTTGGTGTGTAAGTTGGATTTGTTTTTAATTTGAGGCTGGTTGTAATTATTCTTTGATTTCTGTGCAGCTGAAGAGCTGACAAAACCTAGCAGTAGGTGTCTGCTCACTGTATTCAAGAGAAACCAAAACCAGATCACTGAATTAAAACTGAGTGCAGGCTGCCCACAGCTAGGTTAAAAGTTCAGATGTAATATCCTGCGTGTGGGCTGGGTGGTCTCATGATTGAAGCATTGGACATGGGAGACCTGAGATCAGTTTCCAGCAAAGACAAGGTGAAGCTTGAAGGAGTGAAGTGGGGATTACTGTGTCCTGACATTGCAATCTAAAACCTGGGAGCAATCAGTAATTAGCATCCTGTCTTCCACACGCACTAGGCTGGGTTCATGCTGGCAGGTGCTAAGAGAAGTTAGAAACTGCTGTAGGGTGAAGCAGGCCATGCCCAGCACTTTTCAGTCACTGATCCTCCAGGTAGCCCAGGGGCTTTCTGTCTTGTACAGCCTTTCTCTTTACTGTTGTGACAAGTTGTTCTTGCTTTTCAGAAACCTGTTGGCCCAGAAGACATGGGGGCCACAGCAGTGTATGAACTGGACACGGAGAAGGATAAAGATGCCCAGGCCATCTTCGAGCGCAGCCAGATAATCCAAGAGGTCAGTCAGCCTCACCTTTAAGAGTTAATGCTATGCAGGAGGAGTGTGTGTGCTTAACTCATCCCCTTTTGCATGCCAAGAGTCTTTTCTTGCCTGCAAATTTGAGAGGCCAGAAGTGTTGCCCATGTAAATAGGGGAACTTCCTGGCGTTACTGACTTCTTGGTGTTAAGGAAGGCACAGCCAGAAAGGGAGGTTGGTATTGGAGAGATAAAAGCCAGCTTGTGACATGAAGCTCTTCTGACCCTTAATTGCCTTTCTTTTTTCTTTTCTAGGAACTGAGAGGAAAAGAAGATGATAAAATTTACCGTGGTATTAACAATTACCAGAAGTATGTGAAGCCCAAAGACACGTCGATGGGAAATGCCTCTTCAGGGATGGTCAGGTAGGTTGGGATGAGCCTGGGATGGGGGGAACCACAGAGAATTTCAGACGTTGTCCCCAAAGGTGCTTTTCTGGGGCTGAAACGTTGCTGTTTTTGCCAACTTCTTCCTATCTAACGAGTCTGGTTCTGGCCAGGCCCCCAGGGGCCTTCAGCACTGCAGTGACACAGCTGGCCTGAGCCTTCTCCCACCCTTTCAGAAAAGGACCCATCCGTGCTCCAGAGCACCTGCGGGCCACGGTGCGGTGGGATTACCAGCCAGACATCTGCAAGGACTACAAAGAAACGGGGTTCTGTGGCTTTGGAGGTGAGTGGGTGTTGCCTGCATGCACTGCACCTGATCTGCAGAGGGATCCAATCCAGATGGTGACCCCAGTTTGTGGCACTAAGGTGCACAGTTACTAATTCACAGGCACCTGTTTGCAGAGTTATTATTTCCTCACCTGAGGTTATGTGGGGGGTGGGATTTCCTTTTCCTTATCACACTTCCCATGTGAGTGAATGCTGGAGCTCTTGCTGTGGCATCCAGAGCGTGATGCTTGTGGCCTATTGATCCTGAGAGAGAAGTATGGCCTGCTTGGTCCTGCCCTGGAACGTAGGTGGGTGGAGAAGCAATCAGGTTTCACCTTGTGCCAGGCAAATCTCAGGCTGCCCCTGGATGAGGTGCCCTGTGAACAGCTGGGCAGTGGGGGATGATGGTTCATCCCTCCTCCTTTGTGCTTTCCAGACAGCTGCAAATTCCTCCACGACCGCTCAGACTACAAACACGGCTGGCAGATAGAACGGGAACTGGATGAAGGCCGCTACGGAGTCAATGGTACAGCACAGCCCCTCTGCTCCCCTGCTCCCTGAGCTAACGGTGTACGAGGCCACAACGTCCTGCCTTCCCTCATGTTGTAGAGTGAATGTGACTTGCAGGTTTGCCTTCTCAAACTGCCCAAGCAATGGGTTGATTAGATGGAAAGAATTCCTCATTCCACAATGGAACTCCCTGCTGTGGAGTTATCTTAGCACCAGAAACCACTGCCAGTGCTGTGCAAATCTGCTGCTTTCAGATTACCACTGACTGCTACCAGGGGGGATTATTTGCTCTGTCTGTCTATACAGAATGTAGCTGTCTGCTATTGTATGAACCCCAGCAGCAAGCAGTGTGGAGCTGGGGAGATAAATAGAGCCATCTCCTGCAGCACAGATGTCCAGGAGCTAGAACGCTTCCATGCTTCATCACGTTACTGTTTCTCACTCAGAATCCGTATCTGTGGCCCAAGGATGCAGCTGAGTGTTGCTTACGAACCCCTGTGCAGCTGCAGGGAAGGGGATGTTCTGTGAGTTGGAGTTGAAGAGTTTGGTAGCAGCTGTTTTGAAAAAAAATGTGAAAAATGGGGGACTGGAGGATGTGTCTGTTTATAGCAGCAAGTGGGTGTCACAGAAAACGTGCTCCTGTGAGGTGAGCAACAAGCACACTGGCTCATTAGACCTAATTATATCTCAGTCCCACACATGTTACTGACATCAGTGACACCCAGATGCTAGATCTCTATTGTTTCCAGCAGAGATTCAATCCCACCTGCTGTACTTTCTCCATGTGCCATATTTCACACCCCGTGCATCTGCTGGCCTGGCTGCCTCTGTTCTTGTTCCAGTCTGGTTAACTTTCTCTTGTGCAGATGAAGAAAACTACGAGGTGAGCAGTGATGAGGAGGATATGCCTTTCAAATGCTTCATCTGCAGAAGTTCCTTCAAGAACCCTGTGGTCACCAAGTAAGTGAGGGAGCCAAAACATCTGTGGTGGGTTGAGTCCTCGTTTCAGTCATTCATTTGCTGTGGTAGCAAACACTGTCATTGTCCACATGCTGGTGGGTGGAGCATGTTTGTTTGCTTTTCTGGTAGGATGGGAAAGCCTCTGCTATCCAGGGAGTTTCTTAACTACATCTCAAGCATCTCCTTGGTAGGGATCTCAAGCCTTTTTGTCCAAGCACCTTTTAGGTTTCCGTAGACGCTGCCTGATTGCATCACCTTGCAGCAGCCGCACTGCTGGCTGTCCTGACAGGCGCCTGCTATCTCCATGCTCCCCCAGGGAATACCACAGCCTGTCAACTGCAGCACTTGTACCTGTGCTGTCTCTGGGAGAGCTGGCTGATGGCTGCATGCAGACATTCAGCATCAGTGAAGCAGTGCTGAAATAAATAGCTTTTATCAGGACAGCGGAGAACACGGGGCTGATGCTGCAGAGGGAACTGCATCCAGCTTGCTTTTGCATCCCTCAGGACTCAGTAGTCAATTGTTTGTAACTCCTGGATGCAGCAGTTGTATCTGGTGACTGGCAGTGCCATCTGTTTCTCCATCCAGGTGTAGGCATTACTTCTGTGAGAGCTGTGCCCTCCAGCACTACCGCAAGTCCCAGCGCTGTTATGTGTGTGACAAGCAAACCAATGGAGTCTTCAACCCAGCAAAAGGTAACAGCCACCTGTGGGAAAGAGGGCTGCTATGTCTGCTCACAGCGTGTGGCCTGGCTGCAAGTTGGAGCTCACAGGTAGAACTTCTCTCACTGCTTAGAGACACCACATCAGGGCCTGGGTGCCTCCACAGGTGTAAAAAGAGCAGTTGTGTTTGCCCAGATGAGGAACTTGGGGAGACTGGGAGTGCAGACAGCAGCTTTTCCAGTGCTGTTGTTTGCAGGTCAGTAATGCACTGAGAGCCTGGAACTGTAGCACTGAAGCCCCGGGCTCAGTGTATGGTGGTAGTTCCTGGCTTAGCCTTTGTGTAGGCAAGTGATTTTTGGTAGGTGCTTTAGTTCTAGGAGAGAGCTGTGTTTGTTTGCAGGTCTTGGGTATCCAGCTTTGCTGCTGGCCATCCCCCAGGCCTGGAGTCTCATTGTGCCTCTTCCTGCTTTTCAGAGCTCGTGGCAAAATTGGAAAAACACAAAGGGGAGGAGGAGGAGGAAGAGGAGGAGTCAGAGCACTCAGACCATGGAGAAGACCCACACTAGCAAAGCACTGTTTTGTATGGAGCCGAATAAAGTTTTCATGGGAAGAATGCACTGATGACAGCAGTTGCCTTTGGGCAGCAGCTGCAGCCAATGTTTGTTCATCCAACCAGGGGTTGTTAAATGGGGACACAAGTGGTGCCAGTCTTCGTTGGCTGCTCCGTGAAGGCACAGGACAGAAGGGTAAGCTGAGGGTTGTCCTCTGTGCCATCAGTAGGACCACACAGGGCCTGGGGAGGGAGGGGTTGAACTCTGTTCAGTTACTTTTGACAAGGTGTTGCCATTTATTTTACTCCTAACTTGGCAGTTATCCTGCTTGTGTCCTGCCAGCTAGCTCTGGAAGCATAAAGAAGTATCCTTTGGTTACAGGGAGCAATCTCTATCCTAATTCAGTCCATAAACTACGATCATGTCAAATGCTGAAAGCAGGGAGAGGAATGAAAACTAATCACTTGCACCGAGTTTATCATCTGTCACCCTGGAAATGCTGTTTGGGAAGTAAGGCAGACCTGTGCAGTTAGTTGTGGCTTATTGCAGCTCAGAGGAGCAGATTCCCTCCTGTCTTTTCTGCTGCCTCTTGGTTTCTAGAAGTGAAGAGCTAAAAGTTACATCAAGCAGGCTTTAGAACTTCAGGGATGTAAGCTCTGTAAACTCTTCTATGCGTAACATTCATCAACTTCAGCCTTTAGAACTGTGGGATCAGCCCTTGGGGAGGAAGCCAGCAGCTGCAGCACGTCCCTAACACCAGCCCCAAGGTTTTATGCTGTCAGTGGTACTTCTTTCTATTATTCTCCCTTGCTGCAAGTACCAGTAACCATCTCCATCCAGGCTTGTGGGATGGGGATAAGAATTTTGGCAAGAAGCAAACTTCATAATGGTCTGAACTGCAAGATGCAGCCTCCTAAGCACAGCATGGAGAAGAGCATAAGCTTGCAAAGCTTGTGGCTTCGCTGCTGTGATCACTCCTCTGTCACCCTGCAGAAACAGCAGGCTTACAAAGTTCAGAAATATTTTATTTGTTTTGGCAAAAAACTAGAGTAACAAACTTTGGGTTCAAGTAGTTTACAAACACAAGAAGGACCTTTGTCAGCACCACTCCTCCCATCAACCACGCTTACAGGACTGGAGTCTCAGTGCTTCATTGGAAAGAGCTCCAGCACCCGTGGTCCTTGGAAAGGTCAAACTGAAAGCCTTAAACACACCTCCAAAACCAAGTGCTGGGGGCTGGGGGAGAGCTGCCACAGCCAGGGATTGAGGGAAGCTGTGTGAAAAGCAAGCAAAGGATTGTTTTGAAATCTGTCGTTCATTCATGGTACAGCAATGGCAATAGAGGGCTTAAGGTCATTCTGCCCATAACATTCAAAGAGGTGTTGTGAAGAAGAGGGTTCTGTGTGAAAATGAGTTTTCCTCCATGCCAAGTCACTGAGAACAGGCTGGTATGAATATTCCATGCTGTGAAAGCAGCCCAGCTAACAGAAGGCTGCGCTGGATGTGCTGTGGGAGGTTAGGAAAGCTGGTACACTGCACAGAATTACACACTAGAATTCGATGACCCAGGCAGCCATGGGAGGAGGTGGGGATGCCATCTGACCTGGAGCTCAGAGCACGCAGCCTCAGCTGAGAGGAGCCTTAAAAGCTCTCTTTGCAGAGCTCAGTACTGCAGAGGAACACCCAGTGCAGTCAATGTGCCCACAACAGCATCACGTTATCTTCTGCCTCTCGTTTCCCACCATAAAGAAGTGACCAAGCTTAACAATGCACTCCTTTCCCCACCTTCAGAAGTTCCCCAGTAACAGCACTGTAACACAGATCTGACTAGCTCTAAGGAAACGTCCAAAACTAAGAACTGCTTTCCTCCCCTTCTTAACTCTAAGGCACCCTTTAAAAAAAAATAAAGAAGTAGGGCCGTGCAGCCTTCACCTGCGATCCAAGGAAGCCAGTTTTAGAAACACAGGGAAAGAGACCATAACTGAACAGATTCACTCAACCCATTCTTCTCCTGCTGCTCAGCTGCAAGAACTGGGATATGGGGCACTGCACCAACTGGAATTCTCCACAGCTCTGGTCTGTTTGTTTCCAGGCTTCTTTCCAAGTAAACAGGCAGCTGAAGTTCCTTCCCAAGGACCTGTAAACTCTTCTATGCGTAACATTCATCACCTTTTATGAACAGGAACAATAAATTACAACGTCCAGAAAGCTCCTCCAGAACCAAGTACAGTCTCTGTTTCTCTAGAATTCCCAGTCATCCACATCCAGCTGCTCCAGGTTTGACACCAGCCCAAAAATGCCACTGGGATCCTGGGGCCGCGTTCCTTCGAAGTTGGTGATGGGCGTGACTGGGCGCAGCAGTTCAGGGAGCGCCTCGGAAGCACGGCGCTTGATCTGCGTGGGAAAGAGCCCGGCTGCTGAAATGCTTCTTCACACGGGCAGGCAGCAAGTAAGACAAGCATCCTCCTGTCTGCACTGAGAGATGCACAATCTGCATCTTGTAACGGGGCAGTGCTTTGCGCACAGGCATCCCAGTGACACCTGTGTGATGCTGATGTTCCCCTCAGTGAGGAAGAGAAGCTGAAGTGTCTGCTGGAAGAGCCACCTCGTGCTCCCTGAGAACAGCCCTCCCACCTTCCTAGAGAAGGCAAGGCTCACTCACCTGCACTGCTGCTAACCACCAAGCTGAATTCATCCTTTCAAGTCCCAGAAAACTCAGCAGCTCAAAATTCCCACCCTCAGCTTTGGTGACACAGTAAGGTAATGACTGCAGAAAAGCCACTGTTCTGTATCTACGCATGAAATGATCTCCTTACCTGCTTGAAAAAGGGATGATTAAGCAGAGCACCTGCACTTGGCCTGCAGAAGGAAGTTCAAATAAAACAAAAGAAGAAAACCAGTCAGTGCACTTTGACCTTTCAGGATGCCCGTGTCGTTCTGTCAGCAGCTCACCATCACAGCCCCGTCCCACCATCCCCTCCCTTGCACAGCTCTGGCACCCAGACTGTGAAGATTCAACACATCAACCCAGCAGAAAAAATGCTCTTAGCAGCTGCTGGGGTGGTCTGATGAGCACAAGGGGCAGTGTAAGGACAGGGCAGGGCCTCCCTGCTCTACTTCCCAAAGAAGGTTGCAAGATGTAGCTATGGACTGTGAAACTCTTCAGGGTCTCTTCTTAAGAAAGCGCCTCAAGACATTAACGCTGCTTTTGCTGCACACACTTGACGTGCCTTTCTCAACACACAGAGCACATCCTCACTCAGCTGTGCTTGTGGAAAAACAGAACAACCTACACTGGCTCTCAGGGTTTATTCAGCACAAAAGCTGTGCTTGGGGCAGGCCCGTGAAGAGCAGCTCTGGCCTGGCTTTACCTGAAGTCCGGGTTCCGCTGAAGGCACTGCCCGACGAAGTTATGGAAGCAGGTGGAGAAGGTGCGGAGGTAAGGGTGCAGGGCTGACTCCCCGTTGGCTGCTCTCACGTTGCTAACAGCCATGCTCTCACCCAGCCCGTAGTTTGCACTTGAACGAGAGGTTTTCATAGTCAGCTCATCAGCAGGAATTGTGGTGGTGTCCAGCAGGCAGGGAACAGTTCCATTCAGCTTCTCCAAGAGCATCTGGAAGTGAAGGACATCAACATCCCATCCCATATATGCACAAACAACAATTAAAACTTTTCAGTAGGTTTCTCCTGTTCTCAGCATTGGGTCTTTACTATTCTGACACCAAAGCCTCAATACAGAAGTACAGCAGTTTTCTACAAAAAGCAGCCATGAGAAGGGAATTCAGGCACCCTCCTGTCTCCATAACCCAGAGCTGAAAGGCAGTTCTGCATGCTGAGATGAAAGAGTGGAAGATGTGCCTTTAAACCTTACCTGAGTGGAAGGCATGTCTTTAAATGGTACGTGTCCATTTGCCAGCTCACAAGCTGTTATCCCTATGCTGTAAATGTCAGATTTTGCATCATATCCCTGAAGATTCTAGAAGATAAGGGAAATAAAAACTGTAGGCTTGCAATGCAGACAGGTGATGCCCAGGATTTGCTGTGTAGAAGAACAAACACAAACGATCTCAGCAGAAATCAGACAACCCACATATAGGATTGGTCTGTTGTTGTACATAGTTTTAAGGTAAAAAGTAGAGTTAAGATGCTCATCATGAGCAAAAGCAACACTGTGGCTGTTGGTTTTACTTTTTCCAGAACAGACCCTAAAGTTATGCAGAGATAGGATGTATTACTGAGCACAAGCAGCAGTTGGGTTTTAAACACACCTGCTGCAAGACTTCAGGGCTGAGCCAAGGTAGGACTTTGATGCTGTATTTGGGAAAGTCATGAACGACCTTGAGGCGCTGCCCGTGGTTAATCATACTCAGGTTACTTCTCAGGCCAGAGAGGTACACCTTCCCATCCACAGAAATCAGGATATGGCTGGCTTTCACACTCCTTAAAAGAACAAGAAAGATCAGTCAGGTTCTGTCCCCAGAGGTTTACATTCCTTACAGCAGCCCTAGGAATGCTGCTAGCATAGAAGTACACTACAGAGGATTCAAGGCAGCAACACCTACCTCACCACCTTTGACAGTACATACCATAAAGGACCAAGCACTGACAACCCAGGACATTCAGTGTTTAAAATATAGCTTCACAACGGAAGGATAATATCAGAGGGAAGGAAAAATATGCTAAAGGGTGGAAACAGTAATCTAAGGAAGAGGTTTTTAAAAGATCCAACCTTAACGAGCACCAATAGGAGGACTAAAAGCTCATCAAGAGATTCCTAACAGCCATCCTGAATACTGTGCAGAACTGCACACACATCAACAGGACTCAGTTCACCCACTTTGCTTTTCCCCCAAGGAATGTTTCTGTGGCAAGGAGAACTGCAGGACTGGAGGCCATGGACAAATCTCCTCACACTGCCAGTCTCCATTCAGAGCCTTAGCAAGTCTGCCTGCCAACATGGCTGTCATGACTTCACACAGATGCTGGCCTTCAGGGTACAGAGGCAAGTTTATTTCAGTGACACTTCTATTGTTATTATTTTACCTATGTACATAGCCCATGTGGTGGATGTAGTCAAGTGCTTTCAGTACTCCTTGGAGGATATATGCAATAGCCAATTCACTCATCCCATCCATAAAGTGGGTACAGATCAGATCTTTTGCAGAACCTAAAATGAAACAAAACTGGTCAGAAAAACAAGGATGTTCCAATACAGATGTAACACCTCTCCCACTTCATTTTACAGGATATGCTGGTCAGACACAAATAGCCCCTCTGCACTTACCATAGGCCATGAAAGATGTCACTACCCATAGCTCATTGTCAGCTATGAATGTTGCTTTGTATGGCACAATGTTAGGGTGGTTGAAGAGCTTGGAAACATGAAGTTCCCCCTGAAAGCGAAGAAGGTATTTTGATTCAGATCAAGATGTTGTAATTCAATACAGTAAACGCAAATATATGAATACAGTATTGATAAGCACTGCTCTTGTCATCTGTTCTCTCCCAAACTTACACTATGGCATTACTAGGTTCGTGTTACCTGCAAGAACGTGACCATTTCATTGGTGCAGGCTTCCAGGTTAACTCTTCTGACAGTGACATACTCCCCTGAGGGTTTGTACCTGGCCAAGTTTACAACCATCAAGTCTTCAAAGCCTCTGCCTGAAATAAAAGGCATTCAAGCTTCAGTAATATTTCTGGAAGCACACAGTTCTAAAACACTCCTCCAATCCTTGGCCCTTCAGTAACCTCTATACTCATTTACTCAGCCTATTTATGGCCTTATGAGTGAAAGAAAGTAACTGTTCCATCAGAAGTCATCTCCCTTGGCATGTATCCCATTGATCCTAGCCAGTAAGTTAACATTATCCAGTCTTTCAAGCTCACATCTGAGGCAGAAATGATTCGGCCACAGCCCCTCCAAGGACAGGACAAGATTCAGGGTCCTTCTGCTGACTTTGCACTTCATGCTCAGCACTGTTAACTCACCACACACCTCCTTCCATTGCAAGCCTTTAGGATAAGCATCTCAGTTTTATCCAAGTGATTTTAAAAGCAAAGAGGAATCACAGAGTTGTAGGGGCTGGAAGGAACCTCCAGAGGTCATCGAGTCTAACCCCCCTGCACAGCTGGCTCCCTAGACCAGGTTACACAGAGGAAGAGTTCTAATGGCAAAAAACAAGCAGCTCATCAAGACAAGGCCTACAGATCTGCAGGGTTTTTTCCTGTAAAGCAGACTCCCAGTCCTCCACCCCACCAGTGCTGTTACCTATGATAGTGAGCAACTCATAGCAGCTGCTGTCTGGGAGGAAGCTGCTCATGGTGTCCCTTTTGTGGGATGAAGCTATCGACTCGGAGCTCGCCTCATTGGTCTGCGGAGAAAAAACAAAGCCAGCTCAGAAGAAATAAAGATCACGTGCTGGTAAAAACCACCTGCTCCTTATCATACACACTCAATAGAACAACTGAAACTAGAGGAGATCATTTAACTGCTGTTAAAATAATACTGAACAGTTAAATATCAGTTGAAATCCAGGAGATGCCTCATTTCAGAAGGTCCAGACATCTGCGTTTTAAACACGTAACCACAAAACGTTTGCTCACTTTAAGCTACAATGTCTTCAGAAATATCTGGACAGAGCCAATTACTGTTCCCCAGAGCAGTTTAAGCACTGCTTCGTAGTAACTGCCTTTCTTTATTTACATTCTTGCCTGATCAAAGGCCATGGAAGCACAGCAGGTTTCCAGCACACTGCCCTGTGCCACTCAGGGCTCCTGCCTGAAGCTTTGGTGCTCGCTGCGTTACGACCAGCACAGCTGAAGCTACTGAGCTGAATGCAGAAGTGATGAACCACCCCAGGGAAGGTATGGAGGTCAGCATGACAAATAAAGCTCCAAGTGAAAGCAAAAATTCAGCTGCAAAGAATGAGTGCTTACAGGAGGGAAAAAAAGGCCTCCCCCCACACAGGGAACCAGCGCCCCCAAACCTGCCAGCTTTTCTTCTAATAAGAAGCCAACAGTCCTAAGCTGCTTCTCATAGAAAGCTTCCTGCCTTATTTACACACAGCTTTTCCAGCAGTATCTGTGTGAGACAAACTGCAATGTTCTTGCAAGTCCCTCTGCACCCTGCAGCTCCCCTGAGCTCCAACAGTCACAAGGAGTGCATCCTAATGGGGATCCAAATTGATTTGGTGTCCAACAGCAGATGTAGCTATCTCCCGTTTCCAGCACATTAACTCCTGCTGACATTTGGAGGCACAGCTCATTTCTTCCACCTCATTCTTCATCAATTGGAAATGCCCTTTATCAGACCTTTTCTTGTGGCACACGAAATAGAAAGGGCTTGTGGCTTTTGCTACAGTGAATACTCTCTTATTCCCAACACAGCGACATGCCTGCTCTACACTCAGAAAAGGGTAAATGTAGTGCACGAGCACAGGCATCATCTACCATAAATCACCTTTGGTTCAGGCAGAGGATTCAGCTCTGAGAAGCTTTCAGCTGGCCCTAAATGCACCCTGTGGGTAAGCTACAAGTCAGGCTTCCTAACTTCCAGCTTTGCAGCTGATTTCAAGAACATTTTACCTCTCTGCATCCACCTTAAAGATAAGTGTTAATTTCAGCTACGGGCAAAAGTGAAGCTCAGTTTTGTGAGCAGTGCTGTGATGCAATTTCAGCTCAAACAACTGCAGCACAACTCAGCTGGTGTCTGTTCAGGGTAACCAACCCTCCAAGCTCAACACTCAGCACCACGCAGCGCTGCAGCCTGAATGGAAGTTACTGCCTACCTCAAACCTTGGTAAAGATGCTGGTCAATTCTGACTTGCACTGCATCATCAATTATTTCTTCCCTCAATTTCACACAGTCCTGTCAACGTCAACACACAGGCAGATGGAGACCTCTGAAGCAAAAAGGCACCACCAAGGAAGTGAAAGCAGAAGGCTCTGATAGCAGCATTATGGAGCAATGGCAGCAGGTGAAACACTCAGCAGCATGTAAGTGGTTTGCTTTATTCAAGTCCACTCCAGATAGAGCATAAGCCAACAAAACAGATGCACAAAGTAAATAAATCTTAGTCATGGTTCAGTTCCAACAGCAATGGGGGAAAAAAGGATGTAAACTCTGTTTTTAGAAGGCTTCATCAGAGGTCCTCACTCAGCTGTCCTCATGTCAGCAGTGACTGATAACTGAGTTAAAGCAAAAGGAGCTCCAGCAGAAAACTGCCAGCATGGGACAGGAGTTGGAAGAAAAGAAAGTTAAACTGAAATGTCACTTATGAGTCACTTATGAGACTGCAAAAAAACACTGCTTGGTGGTTTCACACGGGACAGCTTTTGGTGTATGGTTAAAAGCAGAAGCAGCTGCAAAATGAAGTCACATAGAACTGGCTTTATGGCATGGCTTCCATGAAGAGACAGCTTTCAGCCTCGTTGCTCAGGCTTTAATTGGAAATAGGTCTGATGAAGTTGATCAAAGATAACTACTGCTATAAATGCCACGTGAAAATGAGTTGCGGTGCTAGCAAAGATCTGCCTTTGTCAAATCACATTCATCTGGAGCAGGAAGGGGGAACGTTGGTTTTGTTCTGCTGCCTTTCTCATCAGCTCCTTATTCCTTCACTCCATCTCAGTCCCTTCCCCCATTATTTGCCTTTATAACCAAGTGAGAAGAAGAAAGCTTTCATCTAGCTGTGAAAGTAAAAACAAGTCCCCAGTACCCTTCTTTGCCCAAAAATCTGAGTGTTTTAACAAAAGCCAGACAGGTGCTCATCCCAGTGCTCTCCCAGCACAGCACAAGGTGTGAACGTGCACGACTTCACACGAAACATTCCACGTGCTGTATATTTTCAGCTTTGTTTGTGCCAGTAAATTACAGATAGTGGCACAAAATCAATGATCAGCAGCTTGAACTGACACAGTTACAACCAATCACACTCAAGTCCTGTTAGCAATTAGCTTAAACTAAAGCAACACCTGCACACAGAGGTGTTTCAATGTGGCGTGAGCAGGTGGGATGTAATTTAGGGCTCTATCCTGCCATAAAATATGTTACTATCTGAGCACTGCTCATCATGAACTGTGCTGTGTGGCAGCAGGGCCTGCAGAACAAAAAGCAAAGTTCTCAGCAGCTCTGTTTGGCTGCATGGTTGTGAGCAGAAATCCCAAGTGGCTTTAGCTTGTAGGAGGCAAAGCTGTGTGTGTGCAGAGAATTGGCTCTGAAGAACACCAGGCAGTGGGAGGTCAAGTCACCTCAGACTGAACGTTGCGTATTACTGACGTAGCTGCTCTCCAGAGGAAAGAAAGGAAATCAAAATCCGTGTGTTCAGAAGGGAATACGGTTTAGAATGGCCAAAATAATCGTAAATTAGGGCTGTTTTCAGAAGTCTTGCAAGCTAACTTCTTCTGTGTGTTCTGAAATGGTTCAGAGATCAGCGTCACTCAGAAATCAGACCTTCATAATCCCAAAACTTGGGCAGGTGGGTGGGTGGGGGACCAACCCCTCCCTCCAACCCAAGAGAGGAAGTTCCAACTTCAGACCAGTCGCAAGGTTTGCAAACCATACACCAAAACCTCCATGCCAGGGTGAAACCCATCTCCACGCTTGTAGAGCTACGTATAGAGATGAAGTAATAGAACTAAGGCAAAAAGAAAAGGTCAAACTTCCACAAGGATAATCTCCATGCAATGAACCACAGCACCACAGCCTGCAAACGCCACTTACTTTTCTCCGAGCGTCACCCGGAGGCTGCTCTGGAGTAAAGAAATTCATTGTTCACCAAGTTGTGTTCAACAGACACCCATTCAACACAGAGTTGGAACATAACCGAGTGCAGAACCCCACACGATACTGACTGACACCAAATAGCTACAAATATGCATTCTTATACAAGTATTTAATTAACAGATAAGGCTGCTGCATTACGAGTAATCAAACAGTTGCACAAGAATGGGAATCAAAGGGATTCAGTCGTGCTGCTGTTCGTATTCAACACAAAAGCAAACTGATACTGAGGAAATGACACACATACTTAGCTTGAGTATAGAACAAATAATCTGATGTTTATATATGCATCTTTCCTATACTAAGTCACTGATCAAGATGTCTGCATGCTAGCAGCATATTCTGCTTGTTGCACACAAAGCAGACCAGAAACCAATCAGCTCTCACACAGGCAATGCTGGGGAGCCATCACACCAGTTTCAAACTCATTTTTACTCCATTTACCTTCTCAAACCTCTATTTTTTTTCTTTCACCCCAAAGTGGTTAGGCTAAGAAATCCAGACTGCAGTGTGTGCAAACAGAACTGCCATCCACATGGAACTGATACACGAACGACTTGTTGGGTGTTTCTGTGTTAACTTTACGTTGCTGTCAGCCTGAACAACCAGATCTGGCGCTACAACCAGATGTATCCACCTCCTTTACTACTAGATACGTATTTTCTATCAAATTAACAGGTCTGGAGGCTACAATAAGGCTACAATAAAGCATTTCTATCAAGGTCACTTAATGAGAGGAAAACTTACCTCCAAATAGTTCGAACTCCCTTAAGCCCTCAACAATGAACTTTTCGGACACCCACCGCTGAGAGGAAAGAAATCCCCCCAACAATTGGTTACTTCCTTTACAGACAAACCACTCCCCTTTCCTCCCACACCCCTAAACAAAAGCAGAATCATAACCCTTCAACAGCATTATTGTGTCTGTAACCCATTAGTTACAACCACCTCACTATGGACAAGAATATCATCTTCGTTTGCCATTAGGATGGCACGCATGCAGCAAGCACACAGGTGTCACTGCAGCTCCTGGATGGCATGCACTCACAATAAGGTTAATGTTAGGTTATTCAAACAAGAGCTTTCACACATGCACACAGAGCAAAAATAATAAGCATGCTATGCTCCCTTATATAAAGTTATAAACGTTTGGGTGCAGAAATCAGTGTTCTTATAAAGAGACAACACCTTTGAGAACATGAAGCATTTTGGCTACATACATCTAGGTGCAAAATTAAAACAGGTATTGCAGAAGTGCTGTTCTCTTCCAGAATTCATGCTTAAATGTCAGAGCAAGCATTGTTTGTGCAGAGATACCCTTCTACCGTTCTATTTGACTCTGTGATTCAAAGAAACGTGGAACAGAGAGTAGAAAGTGCAGCTTTAGGCTTGCAGTGCTGACTGCCAGGTTAGCATTAAGCGATCACAAACACCCCCGTGTTAGAACGTGGCAATAAAACAACGAAAAAACAGATTGTGTCGTTCAATGCAAGCAAGGGCAGTCCTGGAAAGCAGCGCTCCGTGGGTGACAGTGACCGTACATCACACAGTGATCACAGCCGCTGCGCTGTAAGTCATTAGAAGTGCTTTTCTCACGTGACACCAATTGCTTTGACACTTTAAAACGCGGAATTAACAGCGCCGCCGTTTGGCTTCCCAAATGGTCGGTTCGGAGAGCGCACAGGCGGAGCCGCAGAGGCGGTAGCACAGAGGCGGCGCCGGGCCCTCCCAGCTCCCCTCGTCCCGAACGCTCCGCACCGCGAGCAGCGGCGCTTTAACGCGGCTTTTAGCGCGGTTCCCGTGACCCCGGGCACGGTGCTTTCCATACGGCCCCGAGCAGGCCGCGGCCCGGTTTACCGGCTGAGGGGAGCTGGACGCCGTTTAACACTCACCCTAATCCGTTCGGGTTTACTTACAAGAAAAGACATGGACTCCGCGATCGCGCTACCTCACGCAGCTCACGCAATGAAGGGCAACCTAAGGGACGAGAGCGGCTGGTTCGCCCGGCCCGATCCCACCCGCGCCTCCCGCAGCCCCCGGCCCTCACCCTCTCCTCAGGCTGCGACCGCCTCGCACCGGTAGAGACGCTGCGTGTGACGTCAGCACGCAACCACGTGACGCAGGACGTCGCGGCGCGCGTGTATGACGTCGCTCGCAGGCCCGTGCGCGCGCGCACGAGAAAGGCGGGAATCAGAGGGCGCCGCCATGTTGGCTCTCCTCAGGGAGTGGCCGAGGCCTCTCAGCAGGGCTGCTCTGCAAGCACTGCGGAACGGCGGCTACCTTTGCTCCAAGAGCAAAGCCTCTATCTATACCATCTCCAGGGATACGCCTTGCTCTGACTGCAGGCCCTCACTCCACACCCGCCTCTCACCCCACTGGCTGATTCACATCACTGTCCCCACGCCACTGCTGAGGTAACATTAGTTGTAGTTCCTGGAAAAAAACTACTCTTAAACACAAAACATACATTGAGCCCTCCCCAGGGCACCTGAGATTTTGAGATGCCGTTAGCTGAGAGGAACATAGAGTCCAAAGCAAAGAAGACAGATGGAGTGTTTCAATGATCCTTTACTCTTCATTAGGTAGTTCATTGAATGTTCATATTACAAAATTAGCTGCCGTGGGACTTGGGGAAAGCTGTCCACTTCTTCAAGAGAGCACAAACCAATATTTCTTTTCAAAGAACTTTTTGAAACATGATCATATTAAATCTTTAAAGCTAAATAGTGCTAAAATTTCACATAATCTACATTAGTTTTGGTTTTAAATTAACTTTACCAACCATTATAAAATTTCACATATTTGCATGGATCAGGTTACAGACTTTTGCATTTAAATCCATGTGAAGTACCCCACGCTGGAACAAGAGCTTTAAGCAATTGCTGTTTCAACAGCAGCTCATTCTTATTGCCTAAGAACAAAGTTTGCACACATCATTGAACAAGAAAATGCAAGACACTGTTTCCCCACAAAACTGTAAAAAGTCTGTCACAGCAACAATATAATGCCTTTTGGACTGGAAGCATTTATAAAATGCAGAGCTCTCTCAGTGAAGTGCTTGCACAAGGGCATTCACTTCCCCCCACTTATACTCAAAAACCTGAAATGACTGCTTATCACACGAGACGAGACATCCTCTGGAACGTTTTCACTTCCTTGGGGAAATTGGCAATTGCGGATACTTCACTGAATCTAGCTTCTTGCTGAAGTGAATTAGGCAGCAGCTGCGAAGACCAGGAGAAATGTTCTTGAGGCAAGTTTTTACAGTTAAAATATTCCAGGAAGGCTAGTTGAAGCTGCTTAACTCACCATGCACTCCTAAAGAAACACCACGCTGACATTACAATTTTACATTGTATTAAGGTCGTAGCATTCAAAACCACAAGTAGGAAACAATGCTCACATACTCCATTCCCTGGTATCTAACCATCTATGTGTTTTACCTATCATGCCTACAGGTGAACCAGTACCTTATTTGTAAAGAAAAGAAAAATAATCTCTGTTCTACTGGGCTTAAATCCCTGAAGTATCCATATTGCGTATGGAAGGCTTTAAGTTTTGTGCCTTTAAAAGCTTAATGCAAATAAATGCACAGTAAATGCTTGTTGTGCAGTTTTCCTCCCCTTAATTTAAGAAATCCTCCCTTCCTTCCTAATAGCTAAAACCAAAGTTTAAAACCAAAGCATTAATGTTACCAGCACACATGGACGTGTTTACTAGCTTAAGGTTTTGAAGAATAAATGACAAAGAGCATTCAAGAATATTGCATTTTTTTTCCAGACAAGTAGCAAAAATTTATACCACCTGGAATAAAACTGAGACAAAGCTCTGTACATAAACCTGCAATGTTGCTGTAATACTTAAGTAATACTTCAATGCAGGGAACATTTCCCTTAATGGCTAGTAGTGTTCGAAGAATTGTAGGACTATGGAGTTAAGTAGGTCTTTGCACCCCATGAATTCAGATTCTGCAGGTGGCGATGAGACAGGCTTCTCACAGTGGAGTCACATAGCTTTCACTTTGATTTGCTTCATCTTCATCTGCTTCTTCTCAAGTTTCTTCTGCTCACGCCGCAAGGCAGCTTCCTGTAGGAAAGGATACAGAGATCCCAATGAGCATCAGAACAAGCTCGTTGTTTCAGGAAAGCAGGACAAAGAAGCAACCTTCAGTACTGTGCCTGGGGTCACATCTCCGACCAGGTAAGCTGGTTCCCCATTGACAGCCTTCACACATTTCAGAAAGTAGGAGAGCATGCACTGTATAATTGCTTCCAGCGAGATAAGAAATTAAGTCAGGCACTGCTGCTGGTAATGCCTACAGGCAGCCCTGGAGATGCTGCAGGAGGAACGTGCCAGTAGTTTGTAACAGTCTGAAAACCCATCCCACCTCCAGCCGACGCTGCTTTTCTGGATCCTCCTCATTCATGATTCGCTCCTTCTCTGCTCGTTTCTTCTCCTCTCGACGGGACTGGGCGGCCTCCTGTCTCTGCACGTGAGTCAGTTTAAGGAAGTTCTCCTCCACACGGGCCCTGTTCTTATCAGCTTTCTGCTTACCCTTTTCACAGAGAAAAGCAAAGGCGGTTAACAGAGATTCCCTGTGAGCAGAGTGGGGTACCTGTGCTAGTTGTATTGGAAAGACAAGACTCCTGCCTTTAAGATTAAGGATCCAATGTTAACATTTGGAGTTGATACGATTTTCAGAAGCACAAAGCATACACCACTTACTTCTCTGTTCAGACGAAACTTCTTTGCTTTGTCAATAGAGTAGATAACCATGCTCATCAGAGGCAGCAAAGACTCCATATCCTTTGGGGAAGTGTTGCCTGAACCAGGCACTGAAATAGAGAGTTCCCTGTTAACTCAGAGAGATTGGCAGGATTTTTCTATTGGCTGTAATTCTCTTTATTGTTCATGCCATTAATGAAGAAGATATTCTTGTCCACTGCCTTCTATTTACTGGCTGATCAATCAGTGATCCTGTTTACATGCAATGAAGGCATCTGTACCATCATCTTCAACAGGTGAAGAAACTTGAGCGTATGATTGGCAGAGATAAAGCACAGCACCACGCAGACACACAAACACATGGAACACACACACAGTTCTCTTACCATTAAATGTAAACAAAAGTGTCTTTTTAGTTTCGGGCAGTTTTGTAAGCTGACCCTCCCTGGTAGGAAAGAAAAAGGGGCTGAAATGAGTGAAGAACAAACATGGGCACACAAAATATCTGCTGCTGTTGGGGAATCTCATCAAGAACCAAGAGATATTTGCAAATACACACAAAATTAAACACATTTAAGTTTCAGACTACTCGGATTGCTGAACTATTTTACTCAGTTCAGGATTCTAATGCAACAAAGTCAAACCTACATTTCACAGAGCCTTCAAAGCTTTGCTATCTCAGCACAAGACACCGCCCTGCCTTATAATTAAATCAAAGTATGTTCCTTTTTTAGAGGGCAGTTTCAAGTTTTGATACGGATCATTTATTTATATGCCTGTGAGCAAACCACGCCCTTGCAAAAGCCTGCATGGTGCTCATGGTGGTACAATAAAGCGCCCACTACTTGCTAATTCTTAGGCAGCAGTGAAAAGTACCCCAAGACAAGGCTCAGAGAAACAAAACGTGCTGCATCTGTGTAACTCTGAAACACACCTGAGAATTAGCTGGAACAACAGAACCTAAACAAAACCTTTTGGTTTGGTTTTTGTCTTTTAACCTGCAGGCTTTGTTCAAACTGAGCTCCCAGTGCATTCAGATGCATCTGCATGAACGTGTGCTTTTTCAGCCACTCCTCCTGCAGCGTTATTTGCTCCTCAACTCTTGTCCACCTTTAGTGGGATGACTCAATTGTTTTCCATGCAGCTGTGTACACTGTTACAGCCAGCTGTTAGCTAAGACTGGGAGCTGCCCAAGCTATAGAGTAACCAGCACACAAAAATAAATATTTAAGGCAATACAACACCTTCAGCTTCTAAATTAATGCAGCACTTGGAAGTACTGGGAGTGTATTTATTCAGCTGGTTCACCTTTGCTCCCAGTTTATGTGCATTCCAGCCAGCAGCACACTGCAGACCAGTTTGTCAGCCTCTACTTTGCTCTGTTACAACAGCTACTGGAAGGGGGGATCGAGCTTTATACGTACTCTTGCATAAGTTTTGGACCGGAGAACTGGTCCGAGAATTGGACGGACTCGATCTTGTCAGCGTAGTGTGTGAGGAAATGTACCATCTGAAAGGGAAAGCGGCATTAGTTTTTCCTATCACCCACACCTCCATCCACCTACACCATACTGTTTGTCAGGGTGTCCACATATCACTCAGAAAAGGTTTGTGCTCTGCTTGCCACAACGACACCACAGTTTAAACTACCAGGTTTTTCAGCCATGGGCCTCAATGCCTGGAATCAACATGAGCTCAGGAGTTACTACATATTTAATTCTCATTTGGGATTTGGCATTTCACCTGACAACAAGCTTTAACACTGAGGGCTCGTGGACAGACTAACGCTCTCCTTTCATCTGGCTGCTGAGTTAACTTGCAAGCTCTGAAAGGAAGTTTCAAGTCCGCAGTTCATAGGTTAGACTAACAGTTGCTACATAAAACAATAAAGCGACAATCATATCCTTCTTGCAGCCCTTATGTTTCTATAAGGTCTCGATGTTTCTAGATCTCCATAGGGCCATTGAGTTCTATTGTGTTTTTTAAAGGAGATTAAGGTCAGGATTTTTGTACAGGCTGCAAGTGCTGGGAGCACCAGGGAGTGTCTGTACTTCACCCCAGATTACCTTTGCGTCCATCATTCCCTCTGTGACCTCCCCCATCTCCGACAAGATAGCCAGGGAATCTGGAAGCCCATACTTTGCACCAGACTTGGGTTTATCACTACAGAACTCGCTCTAATGCAAACAGGGGAACAGAGGAAAAAAAATAGTAATAATACAAGCATGCAAATAGCTAATCACAGCAAACTGTTCAACCAGAACAGGACCCCTAGAAGTACCTGATGAGAAACAACAATAAAATGTATTAACTCAGTCAATCTGCCTGGCTGAGGACATTTCAAGCATGAAATACAGCATGCAGCATCGATGCATGCAGTCTAAGTCAGTATTTCCCTTCAATAGTGAGTGCTTCAAGGACAAATGAAACACTTGTAACACATCCACGCCAAAACATCTGAAGTGGATTAATGCATTTGGGTTTGATAAAACAGCTCAACTGCTGGCATCCTGCCAACCACACCTCAGTGCTGTTACTCGGGACATTAAGAGAGATTTGCAAATCACTGGTTGTTATTACTGGATTCTTTGCAAACTTCAGAGCTTGAACATCTGGGGAAGCTTTCTTGATTTCAGACTGGGTAAAAACGTGACCCAAACTTTTCCATTTAAGTTTACTTTTCAATCCTTAACCAAGTAATCTGTGCAAATTACATGGGGTGAAACGAGTCACACATGTATCCTGGCAGCATGCTCCAACCTCCTCCTAAACAAACAGACTCAAAGAACAGGATGTAAGAACTTCTACCTTATGATAACTGTGAGTGCACCTACCAGGTCCTGCATCTCTTTCTGAAGCCGCACCAGTGCTTTCCTTGTTCCAACAGCAAACACGTAGGTGTCCATATCCTCATCATTCATTGTTACTTTTATTTGCTGCAGGCAGGAAGTAATTAGCCTTGATCAGATTTCTGTCTACAGACCAGCAGCCAAAAGGAGACCCACGTCTCTATTTCTGCTCCTTCAGTGTTTGACATTTTGATTCTTATTTCACAACCACAAAGAACAAAGCACAAGCAAGGCCATACACAGCTGAGATAGGGGGTGTTAAACTGGAATTGCTCAGTGTGTCTTAGGGAAAGGGAGCTTTTAATTCTGAGCATTCAGCTCAGCATTCCAGTATAATGCTCCATCATGACAGTGATTTCAATGGAAGAGCTGTAAGCCTCCTTTGCAGAGCAGACATCCATTGCTTGTGAGCATCTGCCCATACCTAAATTCAGGATTTTTAATGGATATAAGCAAATACAATTATAGATATGTAGAAAAAGCTGTTGTTACAACAAAATGTAATCTCTCTTGGCATTTCTGTGGTTAGAAATTCCCCACATCTCCGAGAGCAAGGGAAAGGCAAACAGTGACTTTACAAATCAGAACATGCATGCCAGCATATGCATTAAAACAGCTCTGTTCTGGCTGACTGAACTGACAAAGGAACAATTATTTCAGGTTGTAAAACCACATTTTATCAAGATGAGGTCTTGAAGCATGACAGACTTTGCAAACTGCTCGATAAAATCCACAGAGACAAAATGCTGTCATCACCAGTTTGCATTTTACTATCAGAAACATGAGTAATTCTTGCAGATTGTTCCACGAGATACTGAACTGTGAGGTGCAGAATACTGTGCAGAGATATCCAGCAGTGCACTTGTGGGTTATCAGTACAAAAAGCAGCACAGCCACGCCAAAGGCAGGCAGCCATTCATCACAGCTAACCTGAAGGGCTGGGTACGTACCACTTGGTCACAAGCTGGCCTCATCATGCGTGCGAGAACGTTCAGTAGGTCTTGTCTCTTGAGAAACTAGAAACACAAGATTTTCAGCTCAGAATATTGATAGATATATTTAGAATGAAGGTCTTCGTTGGCAGATAGTAGTGGAAATTAAGGAAAAACAGGGCAGTGTTAAGTCAATGTGTTTTACAGAAGAACATAGCTTTGGTCAGCACTTTGGAAGCCGCTCATATGGCTCAAAAACAGGCCCACTTTTTGCATCTGGTCGAGCTGCTCAGGGCCTTGTTCTCTCAAATTATGAGCTGAACTGATGTGTGAGGCTGTCCATCCCAGGTGCAGGATGCTTTGTTAGACCTCACTGAAACACCTGCTGGTCCATTCCTCCGCTTAAGCCCCTTTGAATGGCAGCTGGACTCTTCAGCACATACTGTTTATACTCCCTGTTTTCTACACGCTAAGTATTCACTTTGACCCACTTCAGTGGGCAGAATACAGGACTGTCTGACCAGCCTTCCCTTCCCATGTGCATATTCAGAACTCTGCCTCTCAATCTGAGACAGAGCACAGCTGGGCCCTCCTTATTGCTCGCACTGGGAACTGAAATCTGGCAACAACAAACTCACTGCTCCTTACCTTGAGCTGGATGAGCATTCCTTCGCAGCACACCCTTCCCGAGCACCACAAGTTATATATGTGTTCATTTTCTTGATTCAGTTTCCCAGTGCTTGTAGCTTCTTTATTAGTGCCATCATCCCCTAAAGAAAACAGGAGTGGAAGATAACTGCCCACACATTCACACACCAAGTGGTGACAACAGGCTTCGAAATTGGTTCTCCTGGATCACTTCAGTATTGCCATGATGTTTCTGAATAACATACACCACTATACCATGATCTAACCGCAGCACTGGAAGACTGGCATACTATTACTCTACACCCAGAGCTGTCAGTACTGCTATCATGCAGCTCTAATGAAACAAGTTGAGGATGCATCCCAATCACTGCAAACTTACCAACAAGAGCAAAATTGCTTTCCAGCAGCTCCCTGTGGGTATTGAACCACGCGTGAGCCAAACGGTTGTTTTTGTTCTTCCCGATGATGTAATTCATGATATAAGCAAGAAGACCTGTCACCATCAGGATCTCCATGTAATAACTCTCCCAGCTGTTCTGAAGGTGAGCAGGGACCTACAGACAGTAAATAAGATTCTTAGTGTTTGTACAACAACGTTATTGGCATAGTGACACACACAATTAAGCGATGAAATACCAAAGAGAAACCAAATTTACACTTACATTAACTATTGTTATGGGGTCTTTATTTTTGCTAGGAGATGCATCTGGTTTCTCTTCATAGCCTTCAAACTCCTCATCGTCGTAAGGCTCACTCTCAGTGTCACCTTCCTGATGGAAAAGAAGCACAAGCACTGTGAAGATCTGCAGCCTGGCAATCACAATCCAAAAACATACAGGGAGAAAGTATGGCTCAAAGACACCTTTAGGGAATGCACAGGGATGGAGGTTACCTGTGCATCTGTGTCATCAAAGTCCTCCTGATTCTCATCCTGACCTTCAAGCTCTACAGTGGCTTCTTCTTCATCATCTTCTGTAGTGATGATCCTCTGAGGGGACTCCGTGACTGCGTCTTCATTAACATCTTCAAATTCAGCAAAGTCATTGTCGTCATATTCCATAATGTCATCTCCATCTTCAAATTCATCATACTTTGCCAAAGAAAAACTCCAAGGGATAACCAGGACAGCAATGAAAATGTACAAATTCTTCATTTTCGCTGCAAAAAATCCAAAACATTGCATCAAATCCTCATGCTGTGAGATACCCATTCTGCTATATTACATCTCCAGTAACATCCAATCTCCACAGACAACTTCGAAGCACTGCTGGGGTCAGGCCAGCGTGACAGAAATTACACTGCCTCGCCTTGCCATCTTCTGTGTAAAGAAAGCAAACCTCCCTACAAGAAGAGCTTGGATGGTTTGGTGTGAGACCCTCTGCAGGAGCAGCTGAGGCAGCAGCAAGTTCACACCTGGCCAAGCTACTGAGATGAACGAGCTCAGAAGCAGGGATGTGCTGCTATAAAATGGCTCTCCAACAGCATCCCAAAGTCCCCAAGTCATTTCAAAGAACACACGCTGTGTCATTAATTAGCGATTGGACACAGTCAGATGAGAGCACGTGTTACAGCAGCAAGTCTTAAAACATGCTTAATTCATTTACTTTAAGCAGCAGCACTCTGGTAGCCTCTGATAATTTAAACTACTCATCTGTGATCTTTCTAGATTGCATGCCCAGAATCAGGGCATCCCACCGCTATTTCTGCTCAGACACAGACATTCTCTTGGACAATCAATGACAATAAAAGTGGGAAGCAGATGGATATTGTGCTAGTCTCCAAAATAACAGAACGAATGGGCTCATGAGCCTGAAGCTCCCCCAGTCCGCCAGGAACCTGCAGAGATTTGTTAGGGTTCTTTCTGGTGGTTTTGGGTTTCTGCCCTCAGCTTCCTATGTCTTTTCGCTTAAGCAGCCCCAGGCTCTCACTCAAACTGCACACCACAACTCCACTGATGTCCAAACTAAGGGTCTCGTTAGGCAATGAGAACCCTACTGCCGCATTCCCCAGGCGCCTGTCACAGCAGGGGACTGAAGCCAGATGATCTTTGAGGTACTTTTCAACCAGGCTGTTCTATGGTGATTCTATGATCTATGGATGATCAGCTGCAAAAGGCTTGGCAGTAAGACTCCTCCTGCAACCGGATCTGAGTGGGAACTTGCACGTTAACGAGACTGTTCCCTTAAAAGCTCAAAATAGAAACAATTTGTTTCTAAATTGGACCGGCACTCCTTTGAGCACCACATGCTCACTGCTGTGAATGACAAGGACAGCTAAAATCGGTTCCTGTGCCAAAGGCTTTTAGTTCAAGCAAAAACCCAAACGGAGCACGCTCACAAGAATGTAAATCAAGATGTTAAACACAGCAAAGCAGAACCCAGAAATTCAGCACGCTGTTTGTGTATGCCGCAATCTTATGTGAATTAAAACATCAGAACAAAGCATTGTTTGCTTTGCTCTTTATGACAGAATTTACATGCAGAGGTTACAAACACTTGGACAACTGGGCCACCTGCTCAGCACAATCCCTGCAGCTTCATAGTGAGAACTCTGACCATACCCTGAAGTTCCTACGCACCCCACAAAGCTTTACACAAAGGCACCCCTGCACAAACGGGTCGGCATGAACACACGCTGTAACAAAGCGGCCTTTGTCACAGGACAGAATTCGTTTTGAACAACCTCAGCGCACGCTTCGGCACGGCACGGCCTTCCCCAGCGGAGGACTCCGCTTCCTTCCCAGCAAAGGCCCGGCTCCCTCCGGCCCGGCCCTGCTCTCGGGGCGGCCCGCAGCGCCCAGCCGTGACCCCGCCGGCCCCAAGGCTCACACCGAGTCGGTGCCACAAGCCCCGGGGTCACGAGTAGAGGAGAACGATGCTACAAGCAGCCCCTCGCTACCCACAGCCCCGCTCGCCTTCTTCCCTACCCTTCACCTCATCCAAAGCCCCATTCCTCAGACCGAGGGCCTCAGCCCCACTGTCCTCAGGGCCGAGCTGCCCCTGCTAAGGGCACTGCGGGCCGATAACGGGAAGGGACCAAAGGGAAAGCGGAGGTCGAGCCCGGCCGGGCCGCGTTACCTGAGTCACGCGGCGTCGCACTGCTCAGGCCCTGCCCGCCGCCACTGCCGCAAACAGCGTAACGCTACGTACTTCGCGTAGGGGAACAGAGCATGCGCAATACGCACTGTCCCCGAGGCTGCCGGCGGCGCTCGCGCTGCCCGGCTCCACCGCCCTTCACCTGCGGCTTCACCCGCCGCTAGCGCGCATGCTCGGTACGGCGCGCTGACCTCAGCGCGGCACGCACGCACATCTGAACGTACGTACGCACATCGGTGCGGCGCTGCATTCCGTCTCCACCCCCCCCCCCCCGCCCCGGTAACCGGGGAAGCGGCGGTCGGCGGCTGCGCTGCCCGCGCGGTGAGTGAGGGGCGCGGGGCTGGGCGGGCCGGGCTGGGCAGCGCGGTGGCTCCTCCCCCGACACCTCCCCGCGAGCGCTGTGGGGCCGAGGCCTAGCGCGGCGGCGGCGGGCGGCCTGGGCCCGGCCTGCACAAAGGGCCCGCCCCCGCGAGCGGGAAGGGCCGTGAGGGGCCCGACGCTGTGGGGGGTGGCGGGCAGCGCCCCGCTGCTGGAGCACGGCGCTCCGGGTGCTCCACGCCGGCTGCAGTTCCGGTGGTCCGTGCTGGCGCTCCCGGCGTGCCCTTCCCGGGGCGGAGGGGCGAAGCCCCGCGTTGCCGCACGGACTCCTCTGAGTCCCATTGCCGTCCCGGGTGACGCTCTGTGGGCAAAGTGACCCGTCTGGCAGATTTTCACACGGGTGACAGATCCAGCGAATGGTTGGTTCTTTTCTTTCTGGGTTGGTGCCGTGAGGAAGGGTCCCAAAATTCAGACGTTGTAACTTAAAAGGCTACCTGCTGTGCTGTCAGCAGCAGAAGCGCAGCATGCCAGCTTTTATCCGGCCCGTGTATGTTCTGGTAGATCTCCTATGGATGCCACACACGCAGGTGGACAAACTGCAGGCAGAGTGGGGTAGGGCACTCAGCAGCTGCTGTGGGGCACTGAAAAGCAGAGTTTGCCCTGAAGTGAGCCCAGTGTTCAGGGCTTGAGATTTACCAAGCAAGTCCCAAGCTGCTGCATGTTCTGCACAGGGTGCAGCAGCATTTATTCTCAGATTATTTTAAACTCGTTTCTTTTGCCTCTGTATGATTCCCACTGAATGTGAGAATTTCTGTGATAAGGCTTGTGGCTGTTGGGCCGTCCCATTCCAACTCACCTGAAAGCAGTGTGGTCATGCTCTTTTTGGCAGCCTTCAAGGTATGACTTACTTGATCATGCAAACAAAGTAATTAAGTTACTTCAAATGGGAAGTGTTGTTTCTCCTGCGTTCCAGGTTCTGGCTTTGAGTTTGTTTGCCTTACGTTGTAAAAATGAAAACTGTAAAACAAACAGGACAAGCAACATATGCTTAAGTAGTATTTTAGGGACACCGTCTGTTTTAGAAGTGAATTTCTTTGTTTTACTCTTTTTCGGGTTGCAGATAAACTTACAAGAAAAGAACAAAGCCTAAATCGTTTTTGGGGGACAGAGCAGAGTCTTGTCAGTTATAGTTCCCAGGACTCTTTATGATGAGTACAGCAATTTACTTCCAAGAAAACTCATGCCGATCATCAATACCTGCCTATAGCAGAAAGGCATTAACTCCTCTGTTCTGATTTTAACAGATCTATTGAAGGCATCATGAATTGGAATAAAGGCGGACCTGGTACGAAGAGAGGCTTTGGTTTTGGTGGATTTGCCATAACCCCTGGGAAGAAGGAGGAGCCGAAGCTTTCTCAGCAGTCTCACAGTGCTTTTGGAACAGCCGGTTCTTCTGCTGCGTTTGCAAAGTCGGGGCCTCCACAGCTGCCTTCTTTCTACAAAATTGGGTCAAAGCGAGCGAATTTCGATGAAGAAAACGCGTAAGTAGGGTTATTGCATTTCTCCAGTTCTGCGTTTTAATCTCCTGCTGTTTCCAACATCAGGGAAAATATTTGTGACATCTGTGAGGTTTCGATATTTAGAAAAGCCCGCTCAACACTAAATCCTCTAACACAGCAATAATATCAGGGACCTGAGCCGGTCACCTGCAGGAAGCCCTGTGTGTGCACTGACTGTTCTTATCCTTTGCTGCATGGGAAACTTGACTCAGAAACCTCAAAAGGCAGTGTGTTGCTGTGGGCTGTGTGCTGACTGGGCTGATGTTTGCTACTTCTCAGGTACTTTGAGGATGAAGAGGAAGATAACAGCAATGTTGACCTGCCGTACATTCCTGCAGAGAATTCCCCCACTCGCCAGCAGTTTAATTCCAAATCAGCCGACTCTGACAGCGATGATGATCCTCTGGAGGCATTCATGGCTGAAGTGGAGGCAAGACCCAGCTCATGAAATGTTTATTAACTCACGTGGCAGCACTTCTCTCCCATCAGGAGCAGCGAATGCCAGTCGTGGCTTTGGCAGCTGTCTTCAGAATGTCACTTAGCTTTTGTTTTTTATGTAAGATGCTGCTAATTAGAACTCAGAGATGAATTAAATGGGGAGGTAGTCGATACAATGTCCAGTAGTTTAGCTACATGTTTTGGGCATGCTAAGGCTACACAACGTCTTTGTGCACCTCTGAGTACAACGCTAAGGATTTGTGTGTTTTCCACAACATGGAAATGATTTGTATTGCAGTTCCTTAGCTGCAATTCTTAGCTGGATTCTGTCAGTGTTTTCCAGAAGAGTATGGAGAGTGTATTTTTTCAACAACACTGCCACGAAGTTATAACTAAATTTAAAGTAATTATTAGGAGAACTTGTTTAGTGTAATAGGATGTGGGATGAGAGAGGGTTTAGTTGAGGAAGTGTTGTCTCTGTGGCATGGTGGTCCAGTTACGTAGGAGCAATTTTTCCTTCCCAGTTCTTATCATCCTGTTATTTTTTTAACGTCTCACAATTTTGTGACCTGCTAGGATCAAGCTGCTCGAGACATGAAGAGGCTGGAGGATAAAGACAAGGAAAAAAAGAATGCTAAGTAAGTTCTTTCCTGTAATTCCCATGCCTAACAATGTCTTGTATGGTGCTAAGAAAACCCCAATGCGTTTTGTTGGTGCTCGTTGTTCTGTAGATAACATGAAGCAGTACTGCTGTACCGTAGTACTGGAGATACTGGAGACTCCTCCAGACTTGAGCTAGGCTTTAAGACGTTCCCTGTCAGGTGATCGTTAGGTAACGTGTGACAATTGGGATGCTAAATTTGGACTTTAAGCAGTTTACATTTTTGCAGCTTATCTCTCAGTGTTGACCAAGGTAAATAATGATGCTGTTGATTCTTGATGTAAATGGTAAACATTGGTAGGACTTGCATTGCATGGGGTTGATCAGATTATACATGGTCCTGAAACAGAACACCGGATCCAAATCACCACCTGGGGATGTTCTGAACCGGATTTGCACTTCCTGGCTCATATTCCTCTTCAGTTATGGGACATCTGGTAGCATCGAGAGCTTAGACCAGGATGATCTTTGATGTGGCTTCTACTGGGAAGACGGAACCCTAATCTTTCAGTCTCGTTAATAGAAGTAAAATGAAGTCCTTGCAGGGTCGCTGTTATGGTTGACACCAAAGATGAAAAATCCATGGGTTGGGATTATGAATGTTACTGAGTTGTTAGTGTTGTGTCTTCCACCAAATATGGAGCTCAGCACTGATCAATTGAAAGCGTGGAGCTGCGTATGTGGAACACTTGCAGGGAAGTTTTTTTTTCTCCGCTTGTTTTTCCAGGGGTATTCGAGATGACATTGAAGAGGAAGATGACCAAGTGAGTTCCTATGCAGTCTTTCTATCTTCTTATTTGTTTTTTATCTTCCCTCCCCAAATACGTAACTGCTAGGTACAAGCACAACTCCAGTGCCATGCACAGTACCCGGACAAGTCAGCAGGAGGCTCTAGTGGTTGCCCTGCTGCCTGCACCCTTCTAGGTGTTTCATTAAAAAAGAAGAATACTAGGAGACCGTTTTTCTTTTTATTTTGAGAAGATTTTTTCAGTCAATTTGAATTTCAACTTCCTGTACTGCAGGTTTTTTGGTATCTAAGGATCTCATCAAGTTTGAGATGAGCTGAATCAACTAGTATGGAGCACCACTGTGGAAGCTGTTTGCAGTGAAATTCTGTGTCTGCTGAGGGCAAGAATCAGACGTTCTGCTCTTTGTTTTCAGCGAGGCTCCAGTTCTGTTTGAGGATTGTAGGCATTGCTGTGACAGAATAATAAGCGAAAAGGAAGCACTTCATTTCAAAATGTACCTTCCTACCAAATTATAGTTATTGCAACTACTGTGGTAGTTATTAATACAGAGGATGGAAGGCCTGTTGTGCCCGTTGGCCTTTGGTACCAATTTGGTGAGTGTAGCCATGCTCAAGTTCTAGCTAGGGTAACTTACACCTGCAGACAGCTGCTAAGCAAGTGTATTGTATGCATGTTCAGATGGCTGAGTGACAGCTGGCCATGTGAATGGAAAAGCCAGATGGGTGTGCACATTCCTTTGTAACTGAACCTTGCTTTAAAAACCTGGTCATAAATCTTTGCTTGAAGAAAGTCCATTGAGGCTGGTGTTCCTGCATGAGAATGTCTTGATGTGCCAGTGAGACGTAAATGGGATTCTGTGAGAAGCTGTGAGGGTGGCATGTGACAGCTTCTAACTTGGGCTTGTGTCAGAGGGCTCCTGAAATAGTTTCTTTCCCATTTGCTGTTGCTTTTCATTTCTTGAGTGTAATTAGGGGAAGAGGAGAAACTTTAGCATAGTTTGTTTATATAAGAGAGGTAAACATAGAGTAACATTGTGTTCTCTGTATAGAAACCTCCAGCATTTGTATTTTGTTCATGTGGAAATAAGAATAGATTCTGTTGTTTAAGCATCACAAGTGGAAGAAGTTCTTAAGCAGACCTGTAAGAGAAAAAGGTTGTTTGTTATTTTTGTTTTTTTAAAGAAAGCTCTTTGTGGTCTAACTGAACATTGTAGTTGTTTCCTTTGTTTCCTCTTGTCCTTTTCCTGGGCATAACTGTTGATATTTATTAGAAGAACCAGTCCTAGTGAACGTTCTGTTTCTCAGTGATGTGTGTGAAAACAAACAGCCATCTAACATCTACACTGTTTAAACAGATGTGGTATTTTTGCATCCTGTTGTATGCAATTTTACTGTATGTTTTGCTGCAGGAAGCTTATTTTCGCTACATGGCTGAAAACCCCACTGCTGGTGTGGTGCAAGAAGAGGAGGAGGATAACCTGGAGTATGACAGTGATGGGAATCCAATTGCACCATCCAAAAAGATCATTGATCCTCTTCCGCCCATTGACCATTCAGAGGTAGGAAGTTATTTTGCATTCTGTTCTCTCTGAGGGGTTCTAGAAAGCAGGGGCTAAGAAGCAGAGTGAAATGTGCTTCCTTCCATGTGCATCAGTGTTGTCAGGTAGCATTTCACTGCTGTGCCACCCGAGTCATACTGAAAATCCTCAGAATTACTTCATAATAAATCAGTGTTATTGCAGACAATTAATTTTTCTCAAACCTTTCCCTCTGAAATTAAGATGTTCAGAGAGAAACTTGAGCCTTGGATTAACGGAGTAATTACTCTTACAGATCGAATATCCCCCATTTGAGAAAAACTTCTATGATGAGCACGAAGAGATCACCAGCCTGACCCCGCAGCAGGTGGTGGAGTTACGGCACAAGCTGAACCTGCGGGTAAGCCTGTCACAGAGCCTCCTCCTTGGGTCCTTCTGCTTCCATTCCTACAAACTGCCTCAGTGGGTTTAATTAAAGGTTTAGAGCCAAGCCTCTTGGATGCCTTCAATGACTTTGATAAAAAGGAGCGTGGTTTTCCTCAGCAGGTCTCAAAAGTTGTCTCTGATCTTCTCTAAGCGGGCATCCATTGCAGGTTGTATAGGTGCACTTTTCTTTAAGAACCACAGAGCTAAGAACTGAAGCTGGAAATGCTACAAGCAAGAATGGGGTATTTTTCCCCTTTGAAACATGTCAGTGTGGTGATTCCTGTGAAGGGAACTGCGTGGGGAGGAAGGAGATCAGTTATACAAGGAGGTAGATGTGGTTGTTTTAGTAACTTGTGTTGGCTGACAATTTACGTTTTGTTTTTAATATCTGGAAGTCCTGTTTACGCAGCACAGGTGGAATCTGTGCCAAGTTGAACTGAACTCTACTCAAAAAACAAAAAATAGCTTTCTGAGGTGAAGATGCTTCATTTATTTCTGTGTAGATGCATTTGTTTTTTCTCTTACTGTCTTCTATGAACGGTGTTTCTGTTTCTAAGGTCTCCGGTGCTGCTCCTCCAAGGCCAGGCAGTAGTTTTGCTCATTTTGGATTTGATGAGCAGCTTATGCATCAAATTAGGAAATCTGAGTATACCCAGCCCACGCCTATACAATGTCAGGTGAGGATTGTTGCTCCCTAACACCTTAAATGCAGCTAATAGGATACGTAAAAAGGTCCTTAGTGCAAATGAGGACGCATACAATGCCAGTTTCCAAGCTGTCATGGAGGAAAAAATGTTTTCTTTTTCTAGGGAAGCTTTGGGTGTTTTTAATTTCTTTTCTAAAAACTTGAGAGGTCCTCATAGCAGCAGTGGGGGTGAACTGCATGCTTCATCGCTCAGAATGGTTACTGAAGGGATAGGCTCAGAGAATTCTGTTTTTAGCATCCTTAGAGCTGGACAGGAAGCGTTTGTGGGCAGGTAAATATATCCTTAGGATGCAGCACTGTGCCCAAATGCTGCCATTTGCTTTGAGTCTTTGAAACAAGCTGATCTGGATTTGGCAATAAAACTGTACGCTTCCAGATATATTGCTGTGAGTCCTTGTAACGTGCATTTCTTTTGTTATCTGAGTTCTTTGTGTAATACTGAGGTAGAATATGGGCTTAAAATGTCCTTATTTTTAGGGTGTTCCAGTTGCCATGAGTGGCCGAGATATGATTGGGATAGCTAAGACTGGAAGTGGAAAAACAGCAGCCTTCATCTGGCCAATGCTGATTCACATCATGGATCAAAAGGAGCTTGAACCAGGAGATGGCCCCATTGCAGTGATTGTATGCCCCACCAGAGAGCTTTGCCAACAGGTATGTGTCCAGAGAGCGTGTATGTGCCATGCAGTGTTCCTAGGGAGGGCAAAATTCTGTGCAGAAGTTGCCAGAGAACCTCAGTGATCTATTTGAAAGAAACCACCCTGGACATGACTCCAGTGTAAGCTTACAGCCCTCACTTACACTCCTTTTTGTTGTAGGATCATGACAAATCGTTTTAAATCATTGTTAATTTTACACAGTGATCCCAAATTATTCCTGAGTACTGAGAGTACTGCGGGTCTGCTGCCGCAAGCTGTGTGTGTGGCAGGATAGAGCCTTTAGCTTACACTGCAGTTGGATGGCTGAATACATTTCCCCAGTAAGTGAGTGGAAATTGTCCCCAAATATTGGAGTGTTCAGCCCTGCTGATTTCTGAATAATTTCATGAAGCTATTAGCTGAAAAGGGGGCCTCAGGAGCGGGGCTCTGCTGTTCAGGTAGGTGTATTTTCTCAGATCTGTGTGACGTGAGCTGTGAGGTGCTCTGTTTAAAATCCTCAGATCCATTCTGAATGCAAGCGCTTTGGGAAGGCCTACAACCTGCGCTCAGTGGCCGTCTATGGAGGAGGGAGCATGTGGGAGCAGGCCAAGGCCCTCCAGGAGGGGGCAGAGATCGTCGTCTGCACGCCAGTGAGTACCTTTATGCCAACAGTGCAATGAAACATTGAATCAGAATGGGTGTTCATTCTGAACCAGTGACTTGAATGAGGTTGTTCTCAAATGACCTCTCTTATTCCAACAGCTGGTTACAAACCTGTGCAAAACAGAGCGACTGATGGCTGGGGGAAGTTCTGTTGTGGTATTTATTGGGGTACTGGGCCAAAAAAGCAAAGCATGAGTAACTCCTGCACCAAAACCTTGAGGTTTTAATAGTCAGCTCCCAGTTAAAGTTTAACTGACATGAAGGGTGGTCAATTCTTGGATCTCAGCACTGCTGCCCTTCAGAAAACCAGCCCTAAAATCCAGCTTTGACAGTGTGGTTGATGAGAGATTCAGTTATTTGTTTCTAAGCTTGGAATATTGACATTTACTTCTGGACTGAAGCCCTGAGATGCTTTCTGTTCTGTGTCTCTGGGTGAGGATAAGAGCAGATAAGGTGAGGAGAAGAGCAGATAAGGTGAGGATAAGAGCACCTGAGCTCTGAGGTTGAGTATATCAACATTTTTTAATGTTCTTACAAACTGGCTGTTAATATTTATTTCCCCACTCTCCCAACAGGGTCGTTTGATTGATCATGTGAAAAAGAAAGCTACAAACCTTCAGAGAGTCACTTACCTTGTGTTTGATGAAGCAGACAGAATGTTTGATATGGGGTTTGGTACGTTCTGGACTGTCCTGTCACTGTTTTGGAAGGCAGTGGTGTGTGTTCCTCTGCTCAGTGTGACTGTTTATAACTCCTGCAGTGTCGTATACTGGAAAATACTTAAGGAAAGTATGCACAGTAATACACCCCAAGCTCCTGTTTAAAGATCTAATATCTGTTGATATAGAGATCTGTGAAACCCAGTTGATAAATTCCAGAAAACCTGATTTCTATCTTAAAAGTGATGAATATCTTCCAGCCAACTCACTTCTGTGCCTTGATTCTGTGAGTGCAATCCAGTGGTGGTGTAAGAGCTCTCTGCTTTATTGAGTCAGTCATTCCCATCTGTATGGTGTTGGATGTGTGCCCGAGGATCACAGGCCATAGTAGAAATCTGAGAGTGCTTTGATACTGCAGGGTGAGGGAGGCACTGAGATGTGCAGAGTGCGCTCCGATTCAGCTCAGATCTTTGCTTAAACAGCTTTTTGCTGGGCTTTGTTTGTACAGTAAAGGAACTTTCCTTGTGCAGCAGAGAGAATTGGGAAGTCACAGCAAAGTTAAATAGAACAGGAAGCGTTCATTCATTCTATTGCTCTTTGTTAAATCGAGTAGTGAAGTTGCACTTTGAGTTGCTCCACTCACTAACGAGCACGCAGTGTTGATTGGAGCATGTTCCTTCTATTTCAGAGTACCAGGTCAGATCAATTGCAAGCCACGTGCGTCCAGACAGACAGAGTGAGTATGAGCATGTTTCAGATGGAACTACGGGGAGGCTGTGTGGTGGGAACAGAGACTGCATGGCTGTGACAAGGGCAGAAAATCCAGTGAAGCTTCTGCAGGACTCTTTGTGGTGTTACTCTCCTTGTGGGCTGCTGGGAGAGGTTGCTTGTGAAGTGTGAGCGTTTATCACCAGATTGTCCCTCTGTCTGTAATCCCCCCGCAGTCTTTACTCCCAGGAAGGATGATTAGCTTAATTAATATTCACATGCTTTGAGATCCCATGTTCTAAACTGCTAAAAGAAGGCTCGCAGCATGCCACGAATTATTCACATCTTGTTTCAACTACCATGAAGGGTGTTTCTCCTTTGAGGAATTCTAATAGTGTGATTTCTGATTTTCCTTAGAGCTGGTAAGGCAGGCTGTAGCTTTGGATCACTGACACAATGCAGCCATACAGGCTCATAACACGAGTGCAGTGTTGTCACAACTGTGAAAGATTGATTTCTCAGGGAGTTCAAATACTGTTTTTCCTCCTTTCAGCCCTTTTGTTCAGTGCCACCTTCCGTAAGAAGATTGAGAAGCTGGCCCGAGATATTCTGATCGACCCGATTCGAGTGGTGCAGGGAGACATTGGGGAGGTAATCACACTTCTGAGACAGCCACAGGAATGAATCACACGTTGTCTGAAACTTATGTTAAACTGCAGTAGTCACCTCCTAAATTTAGAAGGAAATTTGTAGCGTTTAGCAAAGAATATTTGGGGGTTTTTTGTTGTTGTGCTGTTCTGTGTTTGTTTTATTGAGCCTTTTGCCAGCACATATTCTTATGATGGTGGGAGAGTTTCATCATGCAGTGAAACAGCATTAACGCAGTGACTGATCCGTTTGCCGGGCTGAGTCAGTGGGTATTTCCTTTTGCTTTGTCTCACGAGTGTAAATAAAACAATGGCAGCTTTTGCAGTGGAGGATTTGAACTGGCTATAACGCCCTTCAGCTGGTTTACGTGGGAATGTTGATTCTATGCTTGCTTGACGTAGCAGCTGAACTGTTAGCAGACTCATTGCTGCGGTTGCAGTGGGTGGGTGCACGCTTACTGTGAAGAGGCTTTGCACTGCTGCAAAGTTCCACAAGCTGTCTTCTGAACATTCTTTTTCCTGCCCATTCCCTGCACTTTTGTCCCCGTGAGATACCCCTCACTGACAAAAAATGAGCAGCTACCTGAAGCCTGGTCTTTCTAGGAAACTGCTTTTCCTGTACTTTGCTTAAGAAAAGGAGCAGCTCACCTTGGTCAGTTTCTGTTCTCTGATCTAAATTACTTAGCTGAGAACTTAGTCCTCACAGTAATTAGCATTTCAATGTGTAGAAACCAAATCTTCCCTAGAAACTTCCAGATAGAGTTTTTTGCCCCGCTGCACTTGTATTGTCTCAGTGGGGTGCACAGGGAGTCTTCTGTGCCTCCTTTCTTCGTGATGCTGTGAGTGCTCACAGCTCACAGAGGTGCTTTCTCTGACCCCCATTTGAATCCCTTTCACTGATGATGACCCCCTCCACCTCAAACCTGGCTCTTGCACGCTCTATTTCAGACATTGGTAGCATCTGAATTGTAAATACACACCTTCATGTCAGTTGGATGCTGAACTGCATCGTGGCAACAACTGCAGTTTGCCTCTCTGGTTTTTGGAGGTGTAGCTCACCTACCCTGCCACTTCTGCATTGTGAGGATGAAGTGGTCGGCCATTAAGTGAGCAGGAGGCAGCTGCAGCCTCGTTCAAAGGAGAACATCAGTTCCCTGCTCTCTTTAACCTCAAAACCAGTTTGAATTCCTGGTTTTTATTCTGCTGTGTTTGTCTGCGGTGCTGCCCTTTGCATCCTGCATCGCTGCTTATTTCTCTCCTTAGGCAAATGAAGATGTTACTCAGATAGTGGAGATTTTCCCCTCCGGCCCCAGCAAGTGGAACTGGCTGACACGGCGCCTCGTGGAGTTCACATCTTCCGGGAGTGTTCTCCTGTTTGTCACTAAGAAGGCAAATGCTGAAGAGCTGGCTAATAACCTCAAGCAGGAGGATCATAACCTGGGGCTCCTCCATGGTGACATGGACCAGAGCGAGAGGAATAAAGTCATTTCAGAATTCAAGAAAAAGGGGATCCCAATTCTGGTAGCTACTGATGTGGCAGGTATGTGAATTTACAGGGAACTGCAGCTTGTGCAAGTAATGGATGTCAGCAGGAAAGGTAACACGCTCCAGTGGAGGACAACAAGGCTGACTTCTACCGCTGCTGCACGCTGCTTCCCAGGTGCTTTTCAGAAGTACACAGTGTTAGCAGGGGAGGTTATTTTGAAGGTTTCCTAGTGATGTTAAATATAGTGACATAGATAGATAGACAGATAGATAAAGATAGTTTAATATACAGAAAGTAAATAAGCTGCTTCTGAAGGAAATAGTTGCTATTAATTAATCAGCTGACGAATTTACTCATGCTTATATGAAGAGGAGGTGGAAACACTTGAGCACTATAACACTATAGAACAGCTTTTGTACCCAGATGTTCAGCTGAACAAAGAATGAATGTCAAGGTCCTTTAATAAAGACCTCTTTGTCTCTTGAAGTAACAGTTATTTGAAGGGATATCTTCCATCTCCAGTCCTGTGAGCTGGTGATGAATGATATTGCTGCACTTAAGGTAACAAAGAGTTGTAGCCTATAAAGGATGCCTTGACTAGGATCTGTTCCTGTGGAAGCTCTTCATGTGCTGGAGCAGAATGATGTGCTGGTATGGGTGGTATTGCTTTGAGTCCTCCCAGGGTAACGATCCTTACTGCTGTATTGCTCTTGATTACAGCTCGTGGGCTGGATATTCCTTCCATTAAGACTGTGATTAATTACGATGTGGCCCGGGACATCGACACGCACACCCACAGGATCGGGCGCACCGGCAGGGCGGGCGAGAAGGGAGTTGCCTACACCCTGCTGACACCCAAGGACAGCAACTTCGCTGGGGATCTCGTCAGAAACCTGGAAGGTGCTAATCAACACGTTTCCAAAGAGCTCTTGGATCTGGCAATGCAGGTACAAAGCAAAGCTTTGTGAGGAAAGCTGCTCATAATCACCTGACAGAGAAAACCAGGAGCTCGGAGGCTTGGTTTGGGTTCCATCATATATTCTCAGTGTCCTTCTGGCAGCCTGTGTTGTTTTTAAGCAGGCTTGGTACAGCAGTGGGTTTATTTAATAACTTTTGAAAGAAAGGGAGACGTGAAGATTTTGGGCTGCAGTATGTCACCTACTCTGGTATCTCATTGCAGTCAGATTTTTGCTCTGCATTTATGGCAGGTACCTAGAAGAGGCTGAAAGTTAGTTGAAAGCTGAACTAGAAAATGATTACAGGTTAATTCACTCTGTGAACTGGTTGTTGCTTGGCAGTGCTGCCTGACAGGCTTGCTATATTTAGGTATGACTGATAGTCATGCACTTGGCCAGCACCTTCGTGGTGCAAGTACATGTAGCTGCAGGGGAGCAAAGGCTTTTTGGTAATCTCCACATTCAGAGATAGGTTAGCACACTTCTGACTTCATCACCAAGCAGCTTGGATGCTAACTGCTGGAAGGAAAGGTTTTTTTCTGACATACAGAGGCAGCATTTTCAGCAGTGACACAGTTTGTGATGCACAGCTCCATAGGCTGCCTGTCAGAAGAGAGGACAGAAGCTGTATGGCTTGGCTTATGGACTTACTCGGGTCTGAGCAAGCTACCAGGCATGATGGGAGACCATTATTTAAAAAGCTGGCAATGGGAGGCCTGGTTGGGCTCTTCCTTCGTGGCCACTGCTTGCTGCAGGAAGTTTCACTGATAAAACTTCATTTCTTCTCATCCAGCCAATGGGCCAGATCTATAAAACATGTATGAGGAAATGCAGACCTCTCAAGTGAACGACATTAGAAATGGCATTTGTGCCTGGGTTTAGAAGAAGCAAGCCTCTGAAATGTTAATATAGGTAAGAGATCAGGGCATGAATCAGTTTTCATACAGAGCATTTGTAGGGAAAGCTTCAGAGCTGTGTGACAGGACTGTCTGCAGCTTAGGGTACCACGCAGTGCAGTCTGCCCTGTCCCATCCCCTTGCAACAGCTGTGTTGTGGATTGGGAAACAGCGTGCTTCATCTTCTTCTTTCCAAATGCTCAAAATCCTTCTTTTGAGTTTCATTGCCTGTGTTTCTCAAGCTTCTCATTCCCTGTGTTGTTCCCCTTTGCTTTTCTTCTGCACAGAACCCGTGGTTCCGGAAATCCCGTTTCAAAGGAGGGAAAGGCAAGAAGCTGAATATTGGTGGTGGTGGCTTAGGATACCGCGAGCGGCCTGGCCTGGGGTCAGAGAGTTCCGTAAGTAGAAATGCTGAAGAAGTTGTTTGCAGTCTTTGGATCTTTTAAACTCAGGGCTGCTTTTACAATGTAAGAATTCGTGTCAGTACAGCCTCTGCTCCTGCAGACTGGCGTGGTCTGTCCATCCTAGGAGAGCAGCTCGCTGCCAGCATCTACAGGAGCAAGCTGCAGGCGTGCTGGGAACACACCATGCTCATCATTCTTCCAGAAATCACAGCTGAAGTCTTGTTCACACTTTGTCATGCCTGTGACATCTGTGAGCACCACCATCTGATCGCAGTTTGCTTGTGCTGTAGGGAGCTGGTAGATACGGTTATGCTGTTGAATAGTGAGTTGCTTTGAGCTCCTGCACCTTTGCTTTTCTGTTGTCCTAAAGAACGCAGGGCAGACTGTGCTGCTGCTCAGTGCTCTGAAGGTCTGTGATCCTCAGTGGGTGTGTTCCCTGAGTGCAGAGTGAAGATAGGTTTGGAGAAGTGTGAAACACGATGTCTTTGTTGGATAAATCTCTCCAGTTGTCCTTTGTCGTTCTGATTAGGACCGTGGCAACAACAACAGTGTGATGAGTAACTATGAAGCATACAAGCCATCGTCTGGGGCAATGGGAGACAGACTTACAGCAATGAAAGCAGCTTTTCAGGTTGGTTCAATCCAAGTTCTAACTCAAGAGGAAAGGGAATAAGGTGGAAAATGTTTCCTACTGATAGTTAGAAACAAATTTTTGCTCCCTTGAAAGTGCAGAAAGCCTGCTGACTTCAGGGAAGTTGAGTTTGGTAGTTGCAGCCACGTCTCATTCACTTGGGGCACAGAGTCTGAAGTGGAAGTGTTAGCATGCAGGCTGGGCTGAACATATTTGCACAACATTGGTTTGCCAGATTTATTTTGTGTTTTGCTGCCTATTTGCTCTTTTTCCCTTCTGGATTCTGTTTGTTGTTATGCTTGATCCTGTTTGGGTTGCTTAGCACCAATAGTGTAACTGCAGGCAAAAGAAGCAGGGAACAGAGAAACCTTTCTCTTGAGTGTAAAAATTAACCCCACAGTGTAGAAGTCCCCTTGATTCTGAGTCAGGTCGCAGATGTCTGCTGCCAATTCTGTGCTGATAAGCACAGCAGGAAGGCAGTCACTCCAAGAACGACTTTTGGTAGGAACTCCTTCTCCTGGGGACATCCCAGAGTTCAATTCAGGTTGTGTCTGCAGGTGCCTGTGTGTTCTGTGGTGCAGCACAGAGGCAAACGCGCTCTTTTGTTTCTTTCCATCTCTTTCTGGCAGTCTCAGTATAAGAGCCACTTTGTTGCTGCAAGCTTAAATAACCAAAAGACTGGGAGCTCTGCTGCTGGTGCGAGCGGCTGGACTAGTGCCGGGAGCTTGAACTCAGTACCTACAAGTTCTGCACAACAGAATGCTGCAAACCCTGACGGCCCCATTGCAGCCACCGCAGCAGCAAAGGGCGTCCCAGGTTTCACCAGCACCGGGACTCTGAGCAGCGTTCCCACCTTTCCCAGCGTCGGAGCGCCGGGCTACAGCAACAACAGCAGCAGCGCGAACGCCAGCGCCGGTAACCGGGAAGGCATCGGCAGCGCCGGCAGCGCCCCTCGTGGCGGCAGCGGTGCAGGTGGCGGTGGTGGCATCGTTAGGGAACGCTACAACGACGGCAGGAACAGTCGGCACAACGAGGTCCCGCGCCGCGGGGAGGGCGGTGGTCGCTACAACGACGCGCAGCACCACGGAGAGGGGGGTGGTCGCTACGGTGACGCCTATCGGCACGGGGAGGGCCGACACGGGGACAGCCATCGCCACGCTGAGGGCCGGCACTTCTCCGACACGGGCGGTGCCAATCGCAATAACGTCGACGGCAGGAACAGCGGCGAAGGGAGGAGCAACGAGAGCAGGAATGGTGAGAACAGGAAGGATGCCAGCAGCCGAGACAACAAGACAGATGGTTTTGCTGTCCCAGAGCCCCCAAAACGTAAGAAGAGCCGATGGGACAGTTAAAAGCTGGTGCTTCACAGCCTGGGGTTTCTGCAGGTAGTGTTGTCTTTTATCCAGAGGATTTCTTGGTTTTTTGGTAACTGGTTGTTGAGCAGCTGGGGGAGGAGAAGGAAGCCACTCCAGCTCCCCACGCAGGTCTGCGCCGGCCCATCTGCAGACATTCACTCTAATGATGTGTACATGCAATGCTTAGTCAAAAAGAAACCATTTTGATAAAGCTACCTGGGTTCTGCTTTTAAACATTCAGTGCTCAAATAACTCTGCTGGATTTAAACAGATCTTCTTGACAAGAAAGAAGCTGTTTCACGTCCTTGGAACAATAAGAAGCTGTTTCAGGTTGTCTTTTCTTAACCAGCGTACCCACGTAGAAACCAGTCCGTCTGCTGATGCTCAGGACCCACCTGTTTGACATTAACCTTTCAGCAGTTTGTTCACTATGGTGAGTTCTTCTCCAGTTTCTTCTTTTCACACCCTCTTCTATCCCCAAATAAATTTTGGCCTCCAGATTGCCCTCCCATCTCTCCCTGTCACTTGAGAATGTATCCGTTTTCCTTGCTTTAAGTGGGATGGAGCAAGTTGAGTTTTCTTTAATTTCTTATGAAAGCAGTTCAAGGGATCCTTCTCCAGCCCAATTAACCACAGTGTCACACGTGGAGGGTGGAATCCCTGCTTTGTCTGTGCTCACTACAGCAATCCTATTGCCCAGGTGTCCTTTTTTTTCCTTGTAAAAACCTTTTTTTTTCCCCAATAACCTTCATTTGGGTGGAAGCCTGCATAGCAAACATGTCTCTCTGCTGTGCCTATGCACCCTCTGTTATGAGAGGGCTGATTGCTTTCTTCAAAGTAAAAACAAAAAGGGAAAACAAAAGGTGTAGATGTGCCCGCAGCAATCGAAGCTCACGAAATGAAGCTCAGTGAAGGGGCTTCGTTCTGAAATTCAGGGACCTGCTGCTCAGAAGCCTTTAGGGAGCAGCTGAGAAGCAACTGATGGAGTGGAACAGCTCAAACATCGCCCCGCATTGGACACGAGAAGTTAAAACTAAAATCTCGCCCGTTTTTAACTCATTGTGTGCATTATCTGTTTTTTGACTTCTTCTGTTTGCACCATGAAGGTAAGGAGGAGCTCTTGTGTTGGAGCACGTCAGCACTCACCTCTGTCTTGTTTCTGCTCAGAGCAGTATCAGAAACTGTCAGGTTTTTGTGGCGTTGTGATGTTTTCTTTACCCGCTGTGCATTTGCTTTCTGCTTGCTTTAGTAAATGTTTTATTACTGGGACAAAATGCCTGGCATGTGCTTTTCATTCTCCACTTCTTCCTTTGGCTCTCCTGGCCCTGGGGTGGAGATTTGTCCTGTTGGAGGTCTGACTGCATCCCTTCCTTTCACCAGAAGTAGCTGAGAAAATAATTCCGTGTCTTTTCTCGCCATCTTTTACCTCAAACAGATCTGAAAACCACATTTAAGCTCCAAAGCCCCCCGGGGGTTGGGTTGTGCCCTGTTTTACAGGTGCAGTGCAGGACACATTGCTCATCCCAGCCTTCCAGGGTCCTTGCAGGGCTGGAAGGAGAACTCGGCGACACTCGTGGTGTGCCTTGCATTGCAAACATCCTCAGTCCAGTTACAGCTGGACTCTTCAGGCCCCTCACAAACAGCTCTAATGCAGCTTTTAGAACAGCTTCCACCTGAATTGTCCCATCGCTTTTTGCACCAGTTTGAACTCTGCAAGCCTCAAGAGTTGATTAGTACTCAGTATTAAGGTGAGGATGATCTCCTGTGGCAGTGCTCAGGAGCCTCTGTTGGATTCCCCTTTCCTTATCACGCTGTTTATCACAGTTAAAGATCTGAGTTCTAAACCCAAAAACGGCTCTCTAAGCTGAGGCTGCCATCTGCTCCCTCCCTCCTTGGTTTCGTGTTGCTGCCGCTGGGAACTGGCCTGTCTGTGGCATGTGCTTCCTCCCCTTCTTTTAAGCTCCCTCTGCTGTTTTGATAGGATTACTGAAATTCCTCACCCCTCTCTCAGCTACCAGGAGCCCCCGGAGACTTGGATGAGTAAATATTGATCAGTGGCAGAGAGCTATAAATGTCAGTTCACGGGTCTGTGTTAGATGGATAGCAGGACTGATTCCTCTTCCACAGAACAAGGTAGCAGTGTGAGCTGCATGCCAACTACCCTGAAAGAGAGTCTCTCTTGCAGTGGCAGGCTGTGCTTTCTTCTAAAGAGCCAGCAGCACGAATCAGCTGAGCAAATCAGCTCCAAGAAGCTCAGGTTTGTCTGTAAAGTGCAATCCTGCTCCTGCCTCTGTGCTTGAGTGTCAGCACTACCTCGTGCTCCACCGTGGAGCAAAAAGAGGCAGGTGGTGAAGATGTGCCAGCTTCCAGCCCTGCTGCCCCTCTCTGCCCTGATGCCCCCCCAGTGATTTCCAGTCCTTGTGACTCTGTTTTCATCTTAGCCTTTCACTGGAAAGCTCTATGAATGCACACACAATTATTCACATGCTCTCTGTCGCTATCTTTATTATGGAATCACTGTCTCGTTAGAACAAATGTATCCCCCGCTCCCAACAGTGCTGTAATTCTCTCTCCCACCCATCTGTCTGGGCAGGGCATCGCAGTATTCTCAGGGGTGTCTTTACCCAGCAGTGAGCATCGCCTCGCAGGGAGCTGGGCTGGCTGCGCCCCGGGAACGAGCAGGGAGGGCAGAGCTGGGGGGCTGTGATGCTGGCTGGGCTTCCAGCCCTTCGCACCCTCAGCTGTCCTCCTGTAACCATCACTGCACACATCCCTGGGCTGTGTAAGGATGTAGGTGAGGGCGGGCTGAGCTGCTCTGCCCCTCTCACGCTGTACTGCAGGAATGCATGCTGAACAGGGGAGTCAGGCTTAAAGACTACGGTCTCATTGGCTCGGCTTTGTATGCGCTGGAGCTGAAGTCACTTTGCAGACCATCACAATATGGCACTGAGCCTGGAGGACTTTCCTGTGATGATTCAAGGCTTTGCATGCAGACATCACTTACACCAATCACCTGCACGTGGAAGGAAATGAAGTTTTGAACTGCTGCTCGTTTTTAGGCCAGGTAGGTACGAGAAGGAGCGAGAGCACGTGGGCCCTGGCTGTGAGGAAAAGGACAGAGTTGATTCAGCTGCTGTCCCCTGCCCCAGCTCTCCATGCAAGCACGAAAGTTGCCCAAAACACAAAGACCAGTCCAGCTGGGAGATGCAGCGTTAACTTCATAGCATCGTCTCCAGCTCTTTGTTCAGATTGGGGTGAGTCTCATCCAGCTCTTTTAAGCCCACAGCGTTTTCCCCGCAGGTTTTCTGGCTCATCTCCTGCGTCGGATGGGGCAAAAGCTCCGCAGCGCAGGAGCTGGGGGTGTAGCCTGGCAGGCTGCCACGGGCAGGGAGGAGCAGCCCCCGGGGCTGTGCACCCCCCGGCCCTCGCCCCGTCAGGCTCACACTGAAGCTCGTGGTGCCGTGGGACATCAGCCCGCCGTAACAGCAGCTCCCTGCTGCGCTGCTGGCACGCGCCTTCTGCTTGAAGTCCAGCGCCAGGCTTCTCCGAAAATGGGCTTTTTTAATCTCTGCCTGCACCTGCGGGAGAGATCGGAGCTGCTGGTGCTCAGAGCCAGCAAAGCAGCCTTCCCTTCCCTTCTCAGATCTGAGTTTTCCCTCCAGTTGTCCCATGCTCAGGGGTGCAGGGAAAGAGGCCGCCCCTCACTTACCTCCCCATTGCAAAAGCAGTAGATAAAAGCCACAAAGAAACCCTGCCGAAAGAGATGGACGAGTTTGAGTCCTGAGCTCGGATTCTTGGGTGAGCACTGCTGTGCTTGGAGCATCGTACCTGAGAGGAGTTGAAGAGCATCTCATAATGCATCTGGATCTGCCACAGGACCCCGGAGACTTCGGTGTAGGGCATGGCCATGAACACCACGTAATGCACTCCAAACAGCGGCATCAGCACCAGCGTGGACTTCAGCAGCTTTCTGGGAGGAGAAATGGGGCGGTGAGCTGAGATCTGCCAGCCAGCTCCCACAGCCATCCCCACAGCTCTGCTCCTCATTCACAGCCCTGTGGGGAGCCATCCGCATGGAATGGGCAGAGGAAGAGCCAGCCCAGGGCTTGCCTGTACTGCTGCCGGGGGTCCAGCTTCCCCGTGTTCGTCTCCCAGAGTTTGGAGGCCAGCACCCGCACGATGTTGAGGAAGAGGAAGAAGTTCACCTGCCAACAGCCACCCACCCACGTTGGGTTTGTTGCCTGCAGGGACCTGGCCCTGTAACTGGCAGCAAACGGCCCTGGGGCGCTACCAGTCCCCTCTTCCCCAGAAAGGATTAATTTCCTACCACAACAGCAGCCAAGATGGGGACCTGGTAAATCCACTTCATGTTCCCTGCACTGAGGTCCCAGCACCTGAAGAGGACGGGGGGGACACACTGAAGAGATACCTGAAATCCTGGTGGCAGCCGATGGCTGCCTGTCCCCCCCCCACCGTCCCCATCTCCTGTCCTCCCACCTTCCCTCTTTGCTGTCCCAGAGCGCCTGGCTGGGAGCAGTTTGGGGATTTGGATAAATCATCTTGGCACCAATTATCAGTGTACGATGTCAGCCTGCACCCGGCTTCCTTCCACAAGCAAGACAAAGATACTACCGGCCTCAATTACTGGCAGTTTTATGAACAAGCCTTGTGTGCTCATTGACTCCTTGTGTTCTTTGTGGAAATCTTTCCTGTTCTGAAGTTCTGATGCCCACACATTTCTTGCTAGCATTTGCAACCCGCCTTCCCCTCCCCAAAGAAGTGCTGGAGGAGATGGATCTACATACTGTGTGTCTGCCAGGGAGGCCCTGACGCTGGCCCAGATGGACACAAACACAGCAGGGAGACCTGGAGGGATGGAAGACAAGAGGAGCACGGCTGAGATTGCTGTTTGCAGCCCAAACCAATTCATGGTTTAAGTTCCACTGCCCTCATCAGAGCTTCTTGGCTGATGCCTCAGCTCTTTGCTGGTCTCAGCAGCACCAGCGTTGGGTTGGGGTCCAAACTCACCCCAGCCAATGATGATGAGGACCCACAGGTAGTTCTTGTTGGAGAGGAAGGCCATGAAGATCAGGCTGTGCAGGTAGAGACCTTCCACCAGGATCCAGTAGTGGTTGGTGGCCAGGAAGTAGAGGAAGAGCGTCACCACCACCTTGCAGCCGACCTGCGACGTGGGTCAGAGAGGTGCCCACATCAGTCCTCCCCCAGAGCCACGTCTCTGGGTTTGTCCAACGCAAGCTGAAGGGCATCAGCACTGGGAGAGCACAGCTGTGCTATGGTTGGCCCTTTGTCCCATCCCTCCCAGTGGCATCACCCCAAGTAACACAGTCCATATCCCCTCACACCCGAGTTCCTAAATCCCTTTTTCCCCCATCCTGTCTCCGTGCCCCACTACCAGGTGGCTGCGTTGGCCCGGCGAGGGGCCCAGCTCTGCCCCCAGGTCCTCCTCCCGCAGCTTCACGTCGCTGCCCAGTGCGCCCGAGTAGAGCACGGCGTCTTTCAGGAAGATGCTCGCTGCCCGGCAGATGAAGGAGGTGAAGAGGTGCATGTGGATGTAGTTGCGAGTGCAGTGCAGGCGCCTATGGAGAAGGGTGTGAGATGAGCCCAGCCCCAGCTGCCCCACAGCTCATTCCATGGGGGCTGCCAGGTGATGATGGGGGGCTGGACATCAGCTCCAAGGTGTCAGCCCCCCAGGAGGCAAAAATGGGGCTGGTTGTGTTGGTCATGGGGAGCCAATGAGACTGGGTGCCTGGGGGCTTTGGGAACAGCCTGGAGTGGTTCCAGTTCCCCCAGGGGCTGCTGCACACGGGCAGTGGGGAGGTTTCCCCCCACGGGGACAGGGACTCAGCTCCTCCTTACTTGAAGTAGGAGAGGATGCAGACGGCTACGATGAGGGAGGCCAAGGAGATGGAGTAGCCAGTGGTGTACATCAAGTGCAGGCGGTCAAACACCTCCTGGAAGAGAAGGGCTCTGCTCCAGACCTCCCACAGCCTGCGTCCCTTCTGCCTCTGGGCTGAGAGCATGGGGAGGACTGGGAGCGCTGGGGGGGCAGAGGGGGAGCTCTGAGCCCTGCTCCCATCCCAGCCCCTTTCCCAGCACCTTCGAGTCACCTTCTCACGGCTCCGGCTCTCGGAGGAGAAGAGCACAGCGCATTCAGTGTAATTGGCCCAGGTTTTGTTGAGGCTGAGGGTCACTTCCCAGGTCCCGTAGGCGCTGCAGTACCTGTAGGCACGGCCTGGGGACAGAAGGGGGCTGTGAGAGCTGCAGGACCCTCAGCAAACCCAGCAATGTCCCCAAGGTGATTCCTGAGGTGCTGCTCAGCTGCAAGTGCTCACCTTTATGGTTGAAGTCGTAGATGTAGTCAGGGCAGGGCACGGCCACCTCCTGGCTGGGAGAGCCTTTGGGCCAGCAAATGATCCCATCCCATTCCGGGAGGCAGCTGGTGTCTGACCAGGGGGCAAAGACTGCGCTTCGCGTCCCAGTGACACAGCATGCACCCCATCCCATCCCACGTATCCCATCAAATCCCATGCCTCCAATCCTGTCCACATCCCATCCTCATCCATGCCATGCATTCCTACCCCATCCCATCCCCATCCTTCACATGCATCCCATCCCCATCCCATCCCCGTCCCATCCCTGTACTCTCATTTGCAGTGTGCACAGGGCAATCTGATGTAGCCAGCAATGGCTCATCAGGGTGAGAGTTTGATTAGCAGCTAATTACACACAGAGCAGCCGCGGTGCCAGGAGCCTCACAAACCCACACCAGGACCCTGCAGTCCCTGGGAACTGCGTGTCTCCCACATGTCCTGCTGCCATCGGAGGGGACACAGCCCGGCCCCCCAGGCCCACCCGTGTGCAGGACCGGGCGCTACCTTTGACCTTCTCCAGCTGAGCTCTGATGTCTCTCTGACATTTCTCTCTGGCTTCCACCAGGAGGTAAATCTGCTCTTCCTTGGTGAGAACGTCGTCAGGGTCCACCTGCCCACAGAGATAGGGGTGAGGACCCCATCACAGTGGGGCCACTGCTGTCCGAGGATGGCTCAGATCTGCTCCGCTGCCAGAGCAGCTGGGCTGGAAATGAAGGCTGCAGCCCCGCAGCCCTGTGCCCTCCCTGGGAGTCACAGCATCACAGAGTCCTGTTTGGGAACACCAAGCACTACAGGAAGAGCAGAGCGACATGGGATGAAATCTGGGGCCGGGATGGGCAAAGCAGCAGCACTGGCAATGGAAGGAGCAAATACGTGGGGTTTGCGGAGTGGTGTGGGGCTGCATTGTCCCATCAGTGTCCCCCCCCCTGCTGAAAAGCCATCAGTGGGAGCAGAGAGCCATGAGATCCCCAACCAGCGCGGGCTGCAATTAGCAATACGTAATTAAAGCAGAGAGACCGAAGGAGCCGACGCACACTTACCAGAGCCTGGGCAGAGCCCAGCAGGCAGCAGCAGAGCAGAGCAGCCACGATGCCTCCCCTGCCCGCAGACCCCATGGGACGGAGCCAGCGAGGGATGTGGGCCGTGTCCCCACCGGCCCCGTGCTGCGGGCTATGGGGTGAGCTGAGGCGTGGGGCGAGGCGCAGCATCCTTGGGGAGCGCCCTCCCAAACCCGGTCCCCATGGAGGCGAGGTGTCAGTGGGGCAGTGCTATGGGGATGGACGCCTGCACGGGGCTGCCATGCTGGGGATTCACCCCACAGCTTCGCCTGCTGCTATTCAGTGCTGGTGTCCCGCCGGCTTTAAGCTGCTCCTGGAGAGTTCAAACAGTGCAAACAGTTCCCAGTGGGATGGGGATGGCAGAGGTCTGTTGGCTCAGCCCTAGGTGCTAAAATCCTCTTTGCTCGAGGCGGATTCCTCCTTTCAGATCGTCTCTCACTGCCCAGCAGCTCATTTTTCAGCTGTCACACATTTGCCCACCACCCCAAGCCCCAGACTGGTCCTGAGGAGCCGAGGGAATGGGAGTGCAGCTGGAGGTGGGGAGGCAGAGGGTGCGACACGTGAGCATCTCTGTGCACTGCTCTCAGGCAGTGCTTTAACCCTTTTCCTTCTCAGCCCCGCTCCCCCCAGGGCTTCCTGCAGCATCTCACTGCACAGCTGCACACCGTCTGGGCACGCACCAGCATTGGGTCCAACACCATCCCCATCACTGCAGTCCCTTACCGCCCTACGGGGAAGCCCTGGGGCCGTCCCATTTTGGGATCATGCCCACACCCGGCTCACTCCCACCACCCCACTGGCTTGAACACTTTGTGTCCACCAAACGGCAAAAGGGGGCACAAAGCCAGGCTGGATGTGGCTCTGGGCAGCCTGGGCTGGTGGTTGGCGACCCTGCACATAGCAGGGAGTTGGAACCAGATGATCACTGTTGGTCCTTTTCAACCCAGGCCATTCTAGGATTCTATGATTCTGTGATCCTCAGCCCCGAGCAGGGCGACCTCAGTGGGATGAGGCCAAAATTCAAAACCTCCGTGCAAAACCTGGGAACTGCAGGACCCCAAACCATGGCGGGGCGCCTCCGTAAATGGCAAAGCCCTGCACAGGGCAGAGCTGGGGGCCTCCCTGCTGCTGCGTTTTCCAGGCAGGGCTCTGGTCCTGACCTGGGGCTGCATGGAGGAGGTCGGGCTCTGCTGGGTTCCTGCAGATAGCAAAAATCTGTCTGATAGCTGAGAGAGCAAAGCAGATCCGGGGAGCTGCTGCTGCTCACTCTGATTGAACCAGAGAGGAAAACTGCAGTGGGGTGCAGCTGTAAACCAAGGAGGGATCAGGGCAGAGCTGGCAGCTGCCCCTCACCTCGGCCCTATTTACACCCCCATCCTGAGTGTGCTCTGAGCTTAGTGGTACGGTTCCTTGGCTCATGGTTATGGGGCTGTTGTGTGGGCTTTTAGGACAGGAAATGGGATAAGTGGGTGATGGCAGGAGTGGTGTTTTGGGGGCTGGTTTGTGGCCAAGGAGCTCCTGCTGAGCAGGGCTGCAGGTGGGGAGGTCACTGGAGCTCTGCGCTGTGCATGGGCTGACGGTGATGGAGGGGAGGCTCGGGGCGGCTGGATTCCCACTGCGTGTGGAAGCTGACCCAGACCTGGAGTTTGCGGTGAGCAAAACATGTTGTTTTCTGCTAAACTGCTTGTTGTATCACACAGAGATCAGGGAGGCAATCACAGTAAGTGACGCCCACCAGCCCCATCATGCAGCCCCCACATCCGTGCTGGCAATCAGCAGATGGTGGCACGCAGCAAATTTCCCTCCTTCTGAAGGACCCCCCTGACCCCGCTGGTGGCACAGCCGGCACTGAGCAGCATTCTGCTGTAAGGGGCTGTGGGGGCTCTGCTTGGGAAAGCTCAGAGTTTAATTTCTGGGGCAGTTTTCTTCCTAGTGGGAAGCGGAGGTCAGCACTGGCAGCCCATCTCCCTGACCGTGCGCACCTTTCCCTTTGCCTTCACTTTGGGCAGGGAGCAGAGGAACAGAGCAAAGCAGAGGAGCTGCCCAGGTCCTGCTCAGCCCAGTGAGGGCACGCAGTCCTGCACTGCGTTTTGACGCTCGTGCACACAACCCAGACCTACAAGTGTCACGGCTCAGACCGAGCAATGGACGGAGCAATGAGGCCTTGCAGCACCCCAGGAGATGCTCCCAACCCCTGCAAACGGTTTTCCCCCTTTATTTCACTACTTCCTCCACCCGTGTTCTGCTGCTGCACTTGAAGTGATGGGTCAGGATGTCACGGATTGATCCTTGAGCCGTGCTTCTGGGCTGCTGAGCCCCGCTGGATCCTTTGGGCCCTTTTGCAGGAGTTTCCCAGCTGTCATAACTACCCCCTGCTGCACTTATTCCTCTCCCTACCACGAAAAATAAAGCAAAGCTGCTTTTGGAAGCCTCCCCCCTCCAGGCAGCACCCACAGCAGCACGCCCAGCACCCGATGGGGACACGTAGGGGGAAAGAACCCCACTAAAGAACCCGAGGTTTGAATGTTTGCACCACCCGCAGCCGTGCAGCTCCTCCAGAGCCACCTCCTTGCAGGCACCGAGAGTTTGGGGTTCAGTGCAGGCCCCACGCAGTGCAGGTGCCGGGGGTGTCCACCACCTGGGGAAGCTCTCAGGATCCCAGAGCTCACGGGTGAACCCAGAGCATCCAGAGCAGCCCGAGCAGCTTCCCCCAGCGCGGGAGCCGATGACAATGGGCAATTGTCGAGTTGGGGCCCCTCTCGTTTGAGTTTTCTTCCTTTTATAGTAAGTAGCAGCTGCTCCAGCAGCCGGCCTGCCCCTGCGGGGTGAGGACAGGGCTGGGTTTATAACGGAGGCAGCAGCCCCCGCCTCGCATCGCTCCGCCGGGCAGGTCTCATCCCCGCGCCATGCCGCTCAAGAAACCCGACCCCAAGAAGGATGCGGCCAAAGCAGCCGCAGCCCCAGAGGTGCCCAAGGAGTTCACCTTCGACCCCAAAAGCGTGAAGGTGAGCACGGGACGGCGGCGCGGCTCTGTCAATGGGCGACGCGCGGCGGCACGCGGGCAGCCTGAGTGCCAGGGCTGGGAGGGGAGCATCGCCCCGGCGGTGATGCTGCGCGGCGCTGAGCTGAGGATGCGGTGCTGATTCCAACGCCCCGCGGCTCCGGGAGCCCACGGCAGCAATAGAAAACATTGCTGCTGCCCGCCGCCTCCATCGCAAGGCGTTTCCCCCTGCATCGCCTCCTCCGTCTGACAGCGGCTTTTGTGCAAGTCCTCACATTTTTGCTTTTTTTTGCTGCGATTCCCCAGGATACGGTTCCATTTTGAAGCCCCGGCTGCAGGTCGTTAATAGCAGGCTCAGCACAGAGGCTGTTTAATCCCTGGAAATGGGATTCCAACACAGACCCACAGGCTGAGCATCCTCGCTGCGCTCTGTGCCCGCTGCCCGCCGGGCTCTCCATGGGGACTGCGGCTTTGTGGGGAGGGTGGGAACATCCCTGGGCACGGCACGGCCACAGCCGCCGCCCAGAGCGGGCTGCAGAGCCGAGAGGGGATGCTCGAGGGCTGGGCAGAGCCCTTCGCTCTCCCAGCACCGTCCCCATGCTCCGTTCTCTTTCCCTGACAGATCGAGTTTGCTGCGGAGCAGATCGAAGGTAAGCGCGGGCATCGCCTTCCCCCACAGACGGCATTCAATGGGGTTTTTCTGCAGCAGGGGGTGGGAAAGAGCATCGGTGGGAGGGGGAGGCAGGAGAGCAGGTGGAGGTGACTGGGAGCAGCGTGGGGATTTGGCTGGGATTGAGGCAGCAGGGTGCAGGTTTGCTGCTCTTTGCTCTGCGCTGAGGGCACCCCCTCAGTAAGGGACGTCAGGGAGTGCCCAGGGACCTGCAGGCAGCGGCAGCCCTCCCTGGGTGCCACCTGTAGTGATAGAAGCATTGTGAGGTCAATGAGAGCACAGGGACACAGAGATCCATTCTGCGGGGACAGATTCAGGGCATGGTGACGTCCAGCAGAAGACACAAAGATGCCAAGTAGAAAACCCAAAGCCCCAGATAGGAATTCCCTGCAAACCCAACCAAATATCCACCAGCCCGTTGAGTCTCCATCACCGCATGGAGACCATGACTGCCCCACCCCGCCCAGCAGCTGCTCTGCTATCAGCAAGCTGTTGCTGAGCATCACCAAGGAGATGGACCAGAACCTGGAACTCATTAATGCCATGACCATTAAGCTCTCAGCGCTGAGCGTCCACGTGGACCGGCTGGAAGGGCTGATCACACACCTGGCCCACTTGGCTGCTCGGAGGCAGCAGGATGAAATCCAGGAGTGTGCAGAGCATCTGCTGCAGGAAAAGCAACGCCTGCCTGCTCACGTGGGGCTGCTGGGGAGATGGGCAGCGGCCACCAGGTTTGGGGCCCACGGCTTCACCCAGGAACAGAAGGGATGGGGGGGTCTTGAAGAACTGGGTTCTTCATATTTAGCACCTCAACAGCAGCAAGGAACCAGAGGTGAGGATCTGAGCAGTGCAGGCATGTGGCTGTTCGTGTAGTCAATGCATAGCCAACATATAGCCAACATATAGCCAACATATAGCCAATGTGTGTATTCAAGTTGGAATCCAGCAGCAAGTTAGGAAGCTGAAAAGCATCATGTGAGGCAGGAAAGCAATGCTAATTTAGGCTTCCTTCCTCCAGGTAAAAGGCAACACTCTAAAGGTGATAACTTGAGCTTGGAAATGAGTCTCCTGCATCCTTCCAAGCGGGGATGTGGAGATGGTGACCCTACACAAGCAGTGTCACGCAGTGCCCACCTGGCTGGGGCTGGTGGAGCAGATGGGGCACTGCAGGCGTCACTGGGGTGTGGAGGGAGGGCTGAGTGGTCTGCAGGAGGCCTGAGCCAAGGAGGGGAAGAGAGAAGGGGATGTTCTGCAGTGGGTACAGCAGCCTGCAGCCGGTGCTGGTGCTCAAGGCGGTGCAGGAAGCCCAGCAGGGTTCACCCACCCAGCTCCTTAGGGGTGGCAAAACCAGCTGGAGGAGCCAAGCGACTTGTTAAAGGAGTCTGTGAGCTTCACAGCCCACTGCCAGGGATGGGCGCAGCAGCGACGGGTGCAGAGGGCACCCACCACACGTGTGTCCCTCCCTCTCCTCCCACCCTGCTCCCGGTGGGGTGGGAATGGGGCGGCCTTGGGCAGGTGCAGCTGAGCTCTTCCTCCCCGCAGAGTTCAAGGAAGCCTTCAGCCTGTTTGACCGGACGCCCACGGGAGCCATGCAGATCAGCTACGCGCAGTGCGGGGACGTCCTGCGGGCTCTGGGTCACAACCCCACCAACGCTGAGGTCATGAAGGTGCTGGGCAAGCCCAAACCAGAAGGTGACGGCATGCTGGAGCTGTGGGGATGGGGTGGGACAAGTAAACCCTGAGAGCCACACTGAAGGATCGTGTTCCCTGAGCCCGGTGAGATGATGGAACTGGGAAAGGAGTGACGCAGAGAGGCTTCATTCCTGTGTAATTCCTTCCCATCCTCGCCTGTAGCACGACTGACCCGAGGGGTAGGCTGTCCCCAGTGGGGATGCTGGCAGGGATTCCAGCAGACAGGATCCTGAGTGCTGCAAACCAGCATCACCCAGTTCCAGCGCAGGCACAGTTTGGTGACAGAGGACTTACCTGCTGGTTTTAATTTCCTGCAGTCCCTAGGTTGTGATTATTCTTTGTATGGATCTTCCCATCTCATTAATGTACCAGCAGTCCCATCACCTTGTGAGCCTTCTCTCCCCATGCTCAGATGGAAATGAGACCCAAGAAAGGCTAAGGAGGCCCTTGGAGGCTGACCTCAGGTTTATCTCTGGCCCCATCTCCTCCTCCGCCCTCAGACATGAACACGAAGATGTTGGACTTCGAGACCTTCCTGCCCATCCTGCAGCACTTCACCCGCACCAGGGAGCAGGGCACCTTCGAGGACTTCGTGGAAGGGCTGCGCGTCTTCGACAAGGAAGGCAACGGCCTGGTGATGGGAGCAGAGCTGCGCCACGTGCTGGTCACGCTGGGTATGGCTGCCTGGCAAGGAGCACGACACAGACCCCCCCTCCCCTCCAAATGAGCTCTTTGTGGGTAAATGGCCCGGATTAGTTGGCTGGGTTGGTTAGCTGAGTTAGCTGGCTGGGTCGGTTGGCTGGGTTTTTTGGCTGGGTTCATTGTCTGGGTTTTTTGGCTGGGTTGGTTGGCTGGGTTGGTTGGCTGCTCCCACGCACCAGAAGGAGTTGATGGCTCCCAAATATGTGGCTTGTCCCATGTTAAGCCATGGCTTCATGTCTGACCCAAGGGAGCTGGAGAATCCACATCGCCCTGAGCTATCAGCCAACGGTTGCACTTTGGTCCTCCCTCCACAATCTCCCACCAGCCCATTGCAGGGCACAACTCCTTTTTAACCCCCCCTTTTTCAACTCCCTTCTCCTCTTTCTGGTGGCTTTGGCTGTCTGGAAGAAGGGCAGGAGGGTCACAGCAGGGCGAGAGCCTTCCCTTCACCTCTCCATCCTCCTCCTCCAGGGGAGAAGATGACAGAAAGCGAGGTGGAGCAGCTCATGGCAGGACAAGAGGATGCCAATGGCTGCATCAACTACGAAGGTACATCCAGACACAACGCTCTGGTCCTGGGGTGCAAAATGGCCTCTGTGAGGACTCAAGTGATCACCGAGAGGGAGGTGGGGGCCATCTTCCATAGGGAGCTGTGATGTGTCACCCGGGGTGGGGTTATGGCGGTTGTGGCAGTGATGTCCTGAGGACAGCGTGTTTCCAAGGGTTTGGGGACTGTTTTATCCTCACTCCTGGCGCTGTTTTGCTTTAAGCTATCAAAAATAAACAAAGCCAGCATCTTTCACAGCAGAAGCTAATCGGGACCATTTGGAGGCACAGATTGCTCGTGGCTCCAAGGAGGTGAAAATCTGGCGCGAAGTCTGGGAACCCCTAAAATTGGAGAGCACTGAGGAAAAGAGGGTATCTGTCCCCTGTCCTCAGCAAACCAGGGGCAGTGCAGCGGGTTTATCTGCAGGAGGGGTTGGGGGTCTCTCGCTGTGGGTTTGCACATGAAAGGTGGGAGCAGAGGGAGACATCCAGGCCCTGGCAGAGCATCTCTGCTGCAGCCAGTCCCCTTTGTCCCCGGGTGCCCCCAGCACAGCCCGCAGCGTGGCTGAGAGCTCATTTCTCATTTCCTCCCCAGCTTTTGTCAAGCACATCATGTCTGGCTGAGCCGAGGAGCTTCAGGTGGGTCACTCGGGGTCTCCCCTCTTTGCTGCAAGGCTGGAAACCCTGCATGCAGCTGCCAGGGGCAGAGGCACCAAACCCACACCCCCAGGCAGCCCTGCAGCCCCCCAGAGCCGTGTTTGTGGCAGAGCACTGCACGTGTAACTCACACTGCTGGGAAGAATTACTAAAAAACCTGCTAAACACACACATTTAACATTTTAAAATCTTTTTTTCCTCTGCTTTTTTTCTTTTCTCTCTGCAAATCTCTTTCAATACCAGAAGGTTAAATTGGAGGGAGGCAGAAGGCTGAGCTCTGAAGGGCCAGCACTCCTTTCATGTTGGTTTTCATCTGTTTCTCCCTGGCTCCCGTTCATCAGTGCGGCCACAGAGGTGGCTGGGTGGCAGTTGGGTGGCAGATGCTGCTAGGGAGGTTTAATTCTATGCAAAAGTACTTGCATGAAACTGTTTGTTTGTTTTTTGTAATGGCATGGAGTTACAGTTATGGACATTTGGGGTTCACCTGGTGCTCCTATCGCAATGGTTCAGTGTGTTCATCCCTCTCATGCTTTCCTCCCAGGTTCTTGGAGGTGATGGAATCCATCTGAGCCCCACAAACCACCAGATTCCTACATCCATGTCCCCCCTTCCCCAGAGGTCCCCGAAGGCAGAGGCGTTCCACAAGCACACAGTCAGCCTCCATGACGTGCCCCAGTGGGTTTACAACGGGACAAGTCTGCACCTTGGTTCTAAGCCTTAAATTATTCTTTTCAGGTTTTTCCTGTGCCATTTGCATCATTAAACCTCATTCCATCCTCCCTTACGTGGTCTCTCTGCTTTGGCTTTGGGCTGGTCATAAAGCAGTGGGTGGGGAGCTCAGGCCCCAGCAACCAGAGGAGGCAGGATGCTCTCACAGCACGGGAAGAAAGGGAGAACAGTGGGTTTGGTGGCCTCCAGATGGGAGGGAGGAGCTCAGGCATGGCGTGAGGGTCTTTGCTCATCTCCCTGCCTTTGCTGTGGGTTGAAGGTCTTGCAGCTGGGGGAAGGAAGGCTTGGAGTAAAGTGAGCATGAGGGATAAGCAGCACCCACACTCCTGTTTTTGGGACACATCTTAAAACCTTTTGGATCTGTAGCCCACCCACCCTACAGCGTGCTGTGCTGTGAGCATTCCCTGCAGGTCTAAGCTGAAGCACACTATGGAGCAAAGAGGGATACACTTGGCCCTGCTGCTGTATGGTTACCATCCTATACCCCAGCCAGGACCATGCTCCCTGGATGGCTTTGGTGCAGCCACTCTGATGCATGAGCAGCATCCTATAAAGCTCAGACAGACCGTGCCACCTGGCTGGCTCTGGTGCACACACACCGCAGCCAGGAGCCATCTAGCAGTGCAAGCTGGAAGCTCCCTTCCTACCTGCAAAAATCGTGCTAGCATCCCTAGAAGTGGAGAATAATTCATAACTCAGCGCTCCCATCAGCGGAGCACCTGGGAGCAGATAATGCTTTGCTTTGTTCCTTACTCCACTGCCCTCACTCCATGACTCGGACTGGCAGTTTAAAGCATTTTCCTTCAGTGTGGCTGACTTCAGCCACCACTCACCCATTTCTGTGCAGTGCCTGAGCAACAGCTGCTTCCAATTCCCACTGCTTGATATGAATGCTCATAAAAAGCAACATAAGCTGTTTAGAGATGCAAGATTAGATTTCTAGCTTCTGTCTGTGGTATTTCTACAGCTTCCACTAGGGAGAATCTGGGCATTTCATGCCTTTAAAGTGCAGTCTGTGATTTAACAGAGGACCGTGGTGAAAGGGCACAACAGGACACCACCTGCTGCACTCTGGGGCCATAGTGGCCATGGCACTGCAGTGGCATTGCTCCTGCGGAGGGTCGTGCTGTTACAGACAGGAATGGAGCAGAGAGGCAAAGGATCTGCCCAAACCCACAGAGGAAATGTGCAGCAGGGGCTGGGGGCCCCGCTGGCTGTGATGTTCCTGCCCCAGCAAGTCAGAGGCTGCGCTTCTGCTCCTGCACTTGGAGCACGTTCCAGCCTCCAGCTCCTGTGCAGACAGGAATGACGCCGTAAATTAAAAGCAAAGAGGCTCTTGCAAGCAGGCAGGCAGGCGGAGAGCAGTGGAAAAGGACAGGGAGGACTACAGAAGAATGCGAGGGCTGATAACTCCAGCTTCTGCAGCAGCCCTGGGGTGCGTCAGCCATGCTGTGCTCTGGGGATCTGCTCTGTCTCTCCAGGGCAATGAAAAGTAGATTCATACTGAGGCAGGTTGGAATGATGTGCTCGGACAGGCACAGCACATACCTCTATCTCTGCACAGCTGTACTCCTCTATGCACCTCTGTGCCTGGCCTCCTGCAGAGAGCTTGGGGTGCTGAGGAGTGGTTTCAGTCCTGTGGACATTCACACAAAGCATCCACTGACCTCATACACAGAACTGCATGGCTACAGGCGACCCTGCAGATCGAGATGTCTCAAGACAAGAGTTCAGGCCGTTGCCCTTTCACAGTTCAAACACTTCACTGGAAGCCCAGGAGATTCCAAGAAGTAAAAAAATAACCTCCCACTCTAGGGAGAGCCTGTTGCCATATCTCCTCAGCCTGCGATAAGGCAGAGGTTCATACCAAAGATGGCCTGGGTGTCAGGAGAAGCCTGCTTGCAACGGCACGCGGACACAGCTTCCACACCAGGAGCTCTCACCATGCAGAGGGGCAGAGATTGGGGTAAGGATGATGAAAACAGAGTGGGCTCCTTGGAATGCGGCCTCACACACGCACACTCATGTATGCACATACCACCATCACTTATGGAAAGGTTCTGCTGTGTTTGGGGCAAAATGGCTCAGGAGTTGAACTCAGTTATCCCTATGGGTCCCTTCCAACTTGGGATATTCTATGACACTATGAAAGCAACCCGGCTGGGAGCCAGGTGTCCATCCCAGGGACAGCACCGCTGCGTGACACACTTTGCCATCTGAGGTGAGCGCTGCCTTTCCATGCCAGCCTGCCCACGCCCTGTAAGCAAACACCTGCAGATCTGCTGGAGCGATAGCAATCTCACAGATACGCTTTTCAGAAACACAGAGAACGGTGCACAAAGGGGCTGGGGAACAGGCCGAGCCCGTTGCTCCACACACACTGCTTTATTTCAAAGCTTTGGATACTGTTGATACTGTTGATAGTGACAAGGAGGAATGGTTTTGAACTGAGACAGGGGAGGTTTAGGTTGGATATTAAGAGGAAGTTCTTCACGCAGAGGGTGGTGACGCTCTGGAACAGGTTGCCCAAGGAGGTTGTGGATGCCCCATCCCTGGAGGCACTCAAGGCCAGGCTGGATGTGGCTCTGGGCAGCCTGGTCTGGTGGTTGGCGACCCTGCACATAGCAGGGGGTTGGAACCAGATGATCATTGTCCTTTTCAACCCATTCTATGATGCTATGACTGAGTGCTCCTCAGTTTGCAGGTGACACCACACCTGTAGTAATCACAATTGTCACAGGGACACAAATCCGCCCATTTTTTGGTGCTGTTCTCCCGGCCCTGCACTGCAGCAGAACCGCCACGGGTTTTTTGTTTTGTGCACTGTGAGGATTTCCATGGAGGTGAGCAAGGAAAAGCTCCCCATAATCAAAGCTCCACCGTTTAAAACTTGACAAAAAAAAAAACCCGGCAAGCTTTGGTTAATGATTTGTGGATCATTACAGAATGACTTTTTATGGTTTAACGACAGATAAGATGGATGAATTACCGCAGAGGTGTGGGCCCAACACCCTCTGTGCTCTGTGGGAGGAGACCCGGGCCTCTCACCCACCACCGAGGGACGCTGAGATTTCCTGACTAGCCCCGAAGTCCCATCTTTTGGTTAAAAAAAAAAACCAACGCAATTCTTTATTTCGTGTTGGTACAAAGGCGTTTCGAAGGCCGCTCCTGAGCTCAGGGCCCGAAGCGGCCGCCGCCCCCCGCGCCGTGAGGGGCACATCCACCCACCGCCCCTCAGCGCCCGCCCCGCCCCGCCTCAGCGCTCGGCTCTCTCCGGCCGCACTCGGGCTGCTCCGCCGACTGAGGCGCTTCCGTTGGGCTGACGAGAGGGCTTTCCCAGCTGTTTTCCGTCAGCGCTCGGCTCTTTCCGCCCGGCGCTTCGGGTGTTTCCGGCAGCAGGTTCGGCTATTTCCGCCGGCGGCTTCGGGCGGACTCGGCGCTTGGCCCACCTCGTTCCTTCCCTCCCCGCCGCCTGCCCCGGTAACGGTCGCTGCGAGTTTAAATGAGCGGGGGCCGGGCCGCGCCGCGCCGCCGCCGGGACACGCACTGAGGCGGGGCCGGGGCTGCCCCGCTCCGGGCTCGGCGAGGAGGAGGAGCAGGAGGCGGAGGAGGCCGAGGGGAGCAGGATGACGGTGCTGCAGGAACCCGTCCAGGTACCGACCCCCGGGCGGACGGGCTTGGGCTGCTGCCGCGCTCAGGCTCCGAGGCCCGGGCCCGGCCTAGCTCGGAGCGGCGCCGCCCGCTTCGTAGGGCCCTCTCCTGAGGCCGAGGGAGGGCCCTCTCCGCTCGGGCCGCTCCCGGGGGCAGCTCTCCGTGTCCCTTCCTCGGTAGCAGGGCCCTGTGGCAGCTCTCCGGGCCCTGTGGCAGCTCTATGGGCCTTCCCGGGGGTCCTCGGCCGCCCCCTGCGTCTCATGGACCGCCCCCTCCGCCCCTCTGGGCTCCCCTGGGCCGGGGCTGGCGGCCTCCCCGCCGCTCTGCAGGCGGCACAGGGCCGCTCCGCTCCCCCGCAGCTCCCCGGGGAGACCTGTTGAAGCCTCTCGCTCACCTCTTCGCTGCTGTCTCATTTCGAAACGTGCTCGGCTCCCTACGTGTTGCGCCAGCGAAGGACGTGCCTTGATCCCCAGGAGTTGGTGTAGAGGTGTCTTGCTGCCCCAGAGTTTGTATCTCTGCAATGGGAAGATACCTAGGAGAGAAAATAACAGAATCGTGTTTTTCTACCTTATACCATCCTGCCTTGATGGGCTTCCTGCTCTCGTTCTCAGTCATCCCATTGCAAAGGCATGATTTACAGAATAAGAGTTGGCTTTTTCTTTCTACCTTTTTCCCTTATGTGCATTACTCTAATTGTGTAATTTTCTGCTAACAATATCACATTCCCATTCATGTTCTCTTTTTATTTTTAGCTTCTTAATGCATTTATTTTTCTCGCTATGCTTGGGACCGTAAGCATCTCGGTAGTGCAGAAATGATTTTCTCTAACAAGCGTAGTGAAGAGTCTGGCCTTGGTCCTCCCTTTAAGGAAAAGAGGATGAGGAGAGGAAGGAAGGACTTCTCCTGTGGAAGACCACCACCCTGCTGGCCTGACCTTGCCTGTGTGAGATGGAGGCAGCGATGGCACTCATAGCGCAGGGCCTTGCCTTTGTGATGCTGCTGTTCTGTTGGTCTGCTCAGAGAGTGAGGGACAGTGTGTTGGTAGGAATGATTTTAGCTGTTGGGCACCTCTTCCTCAGTGGTCTCACCCATGCACTGCTGCAACCCTTGGATTCGTGCTGTTGCTTTTTTAGCAGCTAGGAAAACATGGGGTTAGAAAAGGAAGCAAGAATGCCTTTCAGAGGGAATGACAGGAAACAATACTTAACATTTCCACTACTGTGCTAATTAGGCTAAGCAAGAGGAAAGTATTTGCTGTTCTGAGAGTTTCCTGGTAAGAGAGGTCCATGATAAGGACCTGTCTACTGCTGTTCTCAAGCTTTATCTGCTGGAAAGTTTTGGTGGGGCTTTGCTATATTGAATGTACCTATTTAGATTCTTCACATGCCAAGTAACTTTTTAGTCAGCAGTTCTGCTGCTGTTCCCTGCTTGCAGCAGTGCTGATAAGTTTAGGATTTGTTACTTGTTGTGGCCTTGGTTGCACTGCTGTTTTTTAAGGTAGAAAAGTTGCCAGTGCAACCATCCAGAGCAGGGCTGGTATTTGGTTCTGCCTGGATCTGCTGTTGCAGGGCACAGCTCTTTGTGCCACAGCTGTGAGCACTGTGCTGCAGAAGCTTTCTGTACCAGCTCATGCTTCTTTTTGCACTGATACTGTGTGCTCAATCATCAGACTCCATTTTGCAGTGCACAGCTTGAATGAGGTTAAACTGTGCTTTTGGGTTCCCATTTGAGCTGCAGTCCGTGCATTTCTCTGATTTTCTGTTTATTTGTACTTTTTTTTGTAGTGTGCTTGAAAAAGGAGGCACTACTTCTGTCTGTGTAACTGCAGGGATGTGCTGTTTGTCATTTCACTCCCAGCTCCTCAGATGTCTGCAAGGCTGATACTCCAGGGCACACTCATCCTTGTAGTCATGATACACAAAGTCTGACAGATAAACACTGGGAATCTGTTTCTCTGTTGCCTTAAAAGTTTAACATTTTAATTATATAAAACTAACGTCCTAAAAGGCATCAGAATGACTGGTTAGGTTTCTCTTGGCTTATTAAATCTCTCAACCTCTGGTACTTGTGCTCGTTTCATGTAGACAACAGACTGCTGTTGTGCTTCTTGATGTGGTCAGCTTAAAACTCTTCAGCTCAGATGCGAGGCCTTGTATCTTGTGTGTGCTTGGATGCCTTCCAGATGGTTCTGAAAAACATCACGGAAACAAAATGAAGGATTTCCTTGGAATTCAGCTTTTCAAGGTGATCATCTGCTGTGACCCACATGAATGGTGCTTGAACTCCAGCACTGCTGCCACGGCTGGAAGCATGCAGTACCAATAAGTGTCTGATTACTTAACAGAGTCTCTGTAGCTTGCAAATATAGCAAAGTCTGTCACTGGAAACTCTCTTTTCCCCTCTCCTCACCTTGAAGGAATGTTAAACTGTGGTAGAAAGTGATTGCTTAGCATGTCAATAGGTTGTAGAGCTTGGAGAGTAATTCCCAAGGCTGTGTGACTGTCAGAATGTGGGCTTATCCAGTCAGAGCTTTGGGGGCTAGATGTGGAGTGATGCTTGGACGGTGCACAGGATCTTCTGGGTTGAAGGTGGTCATGTGTGAACTGGCTTTTTTTTTCCTGCTTTTGACTCTGAGGATGCTTTGCTGTAGAGCTGTATCTGGTGTGGTGGTTTTGGAATTCCCTGCTTGCTCTGCTCTTACAAACTGATGTGTATATTCAGGAGGCTGGGTGGGTAGAGCCTGGAGATTTACCTCTTCTGGAAGCATGGTGAAACTGAGGCGTTTCAAGCTTCCCTCCTGTCTGGATTTGTTTGCAGCTCAGAGAACAGACATGACAGCCACAGTGCTCAGCTGCCTTTCACACCCCCGAGGAGACTTGTTTGGGTCCTGGTGGGTGCAGTCCATGTAGAATTTAATCACTGCTGCAGAGAAGAAAGCAAGCCTGGGTTGTCCTGCCCCAAAGCATTGCAGGATTAAGTAGTTTTTATTGGATTAATGCCCCCGAAGTGTTCTTGCTTCAAACCACTCTTCTGGTATGACTTCAGCAATTGTTGTGCCACTGATGTGGTGTGGATGCATTGATCCTCTGCTAGGAAAAGACAAAACCACTGCTCTGTGAAGACAGTGATGCTCCAGTCCCAGACTTGCTTCCTAAAGGGTGTGGCAGCAGTGCTCTTTTTTGGTAGTTGGTCTAAGCTAGAGCTTTATCTTGTGCTGCTCCTGTAGGAAATCAGTCCTGCACTGCTGTGGTCGATCCCTGCCACCTTCCTCCCCCATCTCCACCCCCATGGGCAGCACACGTGAGCATCCAGCCATCAGAATCAGCCCATGGAAGGCACAACTCCAACTTGCACCTTTTTAGTTGCAAAATGACTATTATTACATAAGAGGGATTCTGCCAGCTGGCTTTTTGCTGTCAGTGGGACTCTGCTCAGCAAGGCTTGTTCTGAGCCAGTGTGTATCATACCTTGTATAACACGGCTCTGATTTAGCCAAGAATGACTTGGGTCCCCTCTCAGCCTTTGGCAAGACCTGCTGGCACTTCCTCTTGCTTGGGAAGGCAGAGGGCACTGATTTTTATTCTTTTGCCACCACCACCCCCATGCCTTTGTTTTGTATGATGCCGAGGCAGTGCTTTTAACTCCAGCACAGCTCTGCTTGGATTGAGCTGCATGCCACTTGTGGCTCGGTGAAGGAAGAGCTGCTTTGGAGAGCAGGAGGAAAAGGGAGACCTTGAGCTGCCCTAACCTGGATTTAGCCTGAAGGATTTTAACAGCCTCCTTCTGTCTGGTACTTCTCGTACCACAGCAGTGCACAGCCTTGGAGCTTTTCAAGGTAAAAGCAGCAGTGGCTGATGCAGACACTGGCTGAAGTTATCTGAAGTGTGGAGTCCAGCTGCAGAGCAGTAACATCTTTGCACTGTAATTTGCAGACAGTTATTTTCACAAGGGCTTAAAGTACCTGTTGATTTAAATGGGCCTCCTGACCAAAGAGAGTGGAGGTGATGTATGAAATATCTATGTAGTGATTGGGAGCTCTGCTGTGTGCTGTTCATAAAGACTGTGTAGGCTTCCCTGAAGGAGAGCTCGCACATTTTTTCACACCCTGAGTGTGTCGAGTTTGTGTTGGAAGCAGCAGCATATGGTCCGTGTAATGTTTGTGATGTCTGGGGGGAGAATGTGAAGTTGGCACTCAGATTTCCTACTTCAGACAGCAGTCATTGTTTCTTTCTCTCTGGGAGCTGAATCTTACTCTGTGGTATTGGGATCCAGGTTCTGCTCGTGTTTGCAGTTGCACATAAATATAGGAGAAGTATTAGACCACAGAGCCTCGAGTTCATCAGTTCAGCTCTTGTTTGGATCAGTAATGACAGAACTGCTGCCAGATTGCAGTTTGGCCTGTGGGAAGCTGCTCTGGGAGTGGAGCCACAGTCCTGGTACCAGCCTGCCTTACCTCCGAGCACAGACCCTGATAAGCACACATAGCACAGCTGGTAATGATGGGGAGAAGGGCCAAGCAGGTGTTATGAGGGATTCTGTTTTCCTCCCCACCCCTTTCCTGAAGATATTCTCATCTGATCTGAGGAGAACCATCTGGGTGGTGTAAGGAAGCTGATGTGCCCCAGCCCTCTCCATCCTCTTGCTTATAGCTCGGCTGATAGCAGTGCAGTGTAAGTCATTATGGCAGCTATTCCAGTGATGCACAGAGTTTGTGCACCTGTATCTGCATCTGATTTGCAGTAATGGCATCCTTAGGGGCTGAATACTATCAGCTGCACACACCAAGCTTTATGTTAGGTATGTTAGTACCCTCAGCAGATAGCTGTGTTTGACCAAGTCTGTGTGCATGACCAAAATGCAGAAGTGAAATAGCCTTCATGTGTCTGTGTGGATCTGTGTGTCCCCCTCACTGCACTGCACACACTGCTGTGTGGTACCTCAGCCCTCATCATGGCAGCAAAGCAATGGCTGCTGAGCAAGGACCCTAAGCAAATGGCAACAGAATGCAGTGGGTCGCCCCAGCCAGCATCTCATCAAGGAGAACACTGAGTACTCCATGTGCTCAACCAACAGCAGGCCTGTGTTGGCAGCCTCACAGCCTGACAGGGTTCCTAGTCATGTTGGTTGGTTTGTCATGCCTCGAGGTGAGATGGTTTAAATGGGTTATAATGGCTTGGGCTCCCTTGGCTGTGTTTTTCTTCCTTAGAGCAGAATGGTGCTGTGCAGGAAGTTGGGGGCTGGCTTTGTTCTTTCTGGTTGTGGTGTTTGGTGCTCTGCAGCAATCCGTGCTCCCTTAGGCACGAGGCTGAGACTGTAACAGGTGGAGGTGTGTCCTGGTGGAGGCTTACAGCTGGTTGTGTAGTGAGAACCAGCTGTGTTCTGAGGGCAGGTTGTGCTGTCAGTGCTGGGATGGCATCTCATCTTTAATCTCCTTACCACTAATGTTGAAGTTACAAAAGGCTGCGTATTTCTCCCTGAACTTTCTTCTGACTCCAATAAAACAAAGCTGAGCTGTACCTTCTGACAGGGGACTAATGAGTTCTGCACCCTTACGTTTCTCTCTATAATACAGACTCTGCTCTTGTCCTCAGGCTGCTATATGGCAAGCACTGAACCACTATGCGTACCGCGACGCGGTGTTCCTCGCTGAGAGGCTGTATGCAGAAGGTAAGTACTGATGTGCTTTGAAACATGAAGGTGGTGTTTCTTCAGTGCTGACTGAAGATCTTGAGCCTCTGCTCCTGTTCTGTCCTGCTCCAGTTGTTACAATGAAGCTTAACTTTCTGCTGCTCAGTTCAGTTGGGAAAGCATAGAATCACAGAATGGCTTGGGTTGGAAGGGACCTCAAAGGTAGCAGATCCCAACTCCCAGTGATCTCTCAACTCCCAAGCAAATCATGTGACAGCAGTGCTTTCTATTTGTATTGTTTGTTGTTGGCTTGTTTGTAAAGCTCCCTTAAAAGTTAAATTCAGAGTTGGGTGTTCTAGGTGTAATGTTTCCATCGGTGCTACATAGTCTCCAATGGGAGAGATGTTCACTCTCTTGGGAAACCTGCAGTTCTTAAAGTTGTCTTGGAGATGCAGTGTGCGTTCCACAGGTTATCCTGATGCTAATAATCCCATTCAGGTGCACTGATTGGTGTCTTAGCTGGAAGAATTCTGTGGGCATGAGAGAAGAGCATAGAGGAGAATGGAGACAGTGAGCATCAGAACATGAGATAAGCATCTCCTGCGGAGCTGCTAGGAGTGCTGTCAGCTCTAGGAGGCCTTGTGCACAGCAGCAGCTCAAATCCATGCTTCTCCTCAGTCCTTCAGAGACCAGCTTCCTTCTTTTATTGCAGGCTGTTTTCTTCCTTATCTTTTACTCTGTGACCTCAGATAAGCTTTTTGTTCTCTGCTTCTTCCTCTTTGAACTGGTATTCAGTTTTCTCTGGTTTGGAAGTTGTTGTCCCTTAATCACTGACACAAAAAAGGAAACAAAACACCACCATGAAGTTTAAGAATCAATAACAAGCACACGTTTCATTTTGTCAGGCTTACATTGTAACCAAATGGCATAACCTGCTCCATGCTGTGTTCATCTCCCTGAACAAAGCACGTCCTGAGATGCAGGAAGGTGCTGGGTGGAAAGTCACTGCCAAGCACACAGAAATGAGGAGAGCCCAAAAGGTATCAGCACATGTCAAGTAATTTCTTCTTGGCTGCTGCAGGAGCCTTTGCAGGGCAGTTCTCCCATAGAGATCTTCAGACAGATTTTTTTCAATGGCCCGCAGTGCTGAGATGGAGCAGCTTCTGTCCCTCCATTCAAGCAATTAACTGCTCATCAAACACCTTGCTTCTGGCTGCAGTATGTAACTGTGCTGCAGAGTGGGAGCTGCTGAGCTCAGATGCACTGATTGCATAACAACAGAAGGGTTTCTACCCTCGGTGGAGGTTTAAGTTCTGCACTTGCTGTGTTTGTGGGGACATCTGTGGCTTGGGACTTGCTCAGGACACTTGAAGTGTGTTAAGTTGGTGGATAAAATAATCAATTTAGCTTTAATTATCAAAAGATCTCCTGGAGTTTTGAGCATAGGATGAAAGAAGTGTTGTTCTCCCTTTGGGCCTTCAGCTTCTCTGGTCACTGTCCAGGTGATGACTTGCACTTAAAATGGTGTTCAGTGGAGCAAGGATTTGAGTTCCCCAAGAGCTTTCTGTAGGTGCTCCTACTGAGTTTTGTAAAGGATTCTAAGTACAAAAAAACTTCATAATTGTCTTTATTTCAGTGCTGAATTCCATCTGCTTGCTAACATGCTCTGAAAAGTGTGAATTAATATCAGTGTTTTAATTAATTGGACATCTGAGAGTTGCCTTCATAGGCAGCCTTTCTTTGACACGAAATGCTTCGTGGTGAACAAAGAATAGGGCTCAGCCCCTTAAAAACTGGGAGAGGGAATGGAAATGGATACAGAGATAGTCCACACAGCCACAGCTCACTGCTCAGGTTAACATCACAGCATGGCAGTGCTTGCTGCTGCCTCATTTGTGTGTGCTCTGGTGTTTTAATTTTCAGCTGACAATTATACAGTGAGGTTTCAGAGTTACTCGAGGGATTATAGCTGCTCTGTCCTTTATACTGCAAGTGCAAGTACAATCAGCAAGTCTGACCTCAGCCTTTCAGACCTGGATGCCAGCTCCAGCTCTTTGAATAGAGCATTCTCAGGGCAGTACGTAATTCAGCTCTGCAGTGGAAGAAGTGTGGAAGCAGACATGATTCATCCTAAACAATTCTAGTTTCTGTCATAGGAAATGTTATTGTGTCTTGATCGCTCTGGCTTTCTGCTCTGCTGGAGATGATTTTGTCCTGAAGCTTGACCAGCTCTTTGAGGGTTTAGAAACCTGTAACAGCTCAGCTTTAGGAAGATTTAGAGGAGAGTTTGTCCCTACCATGAGGCAAATAAAACATCTGAATGGTAACTCGTAAGTCATGATTAATTAATTATAGGCAGTGAAAAGGACAAGATTTAATGTTGGAGAACAGATGACTGGTAAGTGATCTATTTTAATGGTTGTAACAGTCTGTTTGTGTCTGTCATGTCAAAAGACAGAGTCAGATGCTTTAGGAAAGCAGCAGAAGTAACATTGCAAATAGAGAAAGTTCAATCCCTGTAATTAGGATTAGAACCATTAGTTAGGCTGCTTAATCTGGAGTTGGTTTTCCTTAGGGGAAGCTCCTCCTCACAGCCATGCTTGTGCCAGTGTTCATGCACAGCTCAACCCTTTGGGTGTTACTGGGGGGTGTTTGCAGGTAACACTCAGAGCCCAAACTTGGTGTGGCCAACAGGTTGAAGCACTTCTGCTCTACTAGAAGTAACAGCTCTGCTTGGCCTGCTGCTATTTCAACAGCAGCTGGCTAATGCTTGTTTAAATTGGGTAGCCAGAAGGATCAAAGTTCTCTTACAACAATAGATGCTGAGTTGGTATGACTGTGCAAGAGAGCAGCACGTGGAGGCTGGTTCCATGCTGACAAATACAGAAATACACTTCAATGGGTAATGAGTTTCTCTAATGTTAGTGCTTCCTTTCTTGTATCTGGATCCTGGCTGTGTTCTGCTCCCACCAGTTCCCTGTATGGAAGTGGTGAACGACCAACTGATGGTTTCCATTTCGTTTCTCTTAGTACATTCAGAAGAAGCACTGTTTTTGCTGGCAACGTGTTACTACCGCTCAGGAAAGGCCTATAAAGCATACAGGCTCCTAAAGGGACACAGCTGTACTACTCCACAGTGTAAATACCTGCTTGCAAAATGTTGTGTTGACCTCAGCAAGTAAGTGAACCCTCTGTGTTCTGTTCCAGGGTTACAAATGCGTTTTTTCAGTTTAATTCCTCCTTCATAGCTGTCAGTGTGAACTGTGATTCGTTGGCCCTTCAACTCTAAAGATAATTTCAAGTTCAATTCGTTTTGCTTCCAGATATGGACCTAACGAGCAATAGCCCATATTGCAGAGACCTCCAAAAGGTCTTGAATAACTTGCAAAGGAGTTTTGAAGGGGGGGGATTTGTTGCTGAGATGGCTCAAGCAGACCAGTCTGGGAAGTGTTTGTTTTGCTTTTGTGTTTCTCTGATGCTCTGGCTTATTTCATTAAGCGTTTCCTGTACGGATTTAATGGGCAGGCCAGTTCCTCAAACAGTAAGCTTGCTCCTGTTACCCGGTTAATGTGAGGGGAGATGAAGGGGGGGAGAAGATGGCAGACAAAAAATCTCTTCTGAAAACAAGCAAGCAAAACGGCTGGATTGATTCCAAAGAGTGCTGGATTTGACCCCCCCAGGAAAGAATTAACCTCAATGAGGTGTAAGCAGGGAGGTACTTTGCTACTGCTTGCTGGAGTCTTAACAGCAAGAGCACATAAAACAGCTCAAGCTACAGCCCCTAATGCCCAGGGAGTTTGTTAGTGAGGGTATTTTGCCTCTGTGTAGACCTTCAGGGCTATTGCAGCTCCAGTGTAGGAAGCAGTATCTGGCTGAGGTGCAGAATGGAGAGAATAAGGCACCAAAGGAGGGAGAAACCTCTGTTCAAGGACCTCTTAATGCTGCTGGGTTCTTTGCAAGAGATGAAGTGTTCTTTTTTCCTGCGTGACAGCTTGTTTGTGTTCCAGGCTTTGGGGTGTGGGTTGTCTCCCATTTTGAAAGGCCCTCTTTCAGTTACCCAGGAGAAGAAGGTTCATTTCTTTGGGTGGTGAGATGTGTAGTTTGATGTAGCGTGATGTGGTTATTTTGGAGGCAGTCACGATTCTAACCACAACATGAACCAAAGCACAGGTCTCTTGGAGAAGCTCTTTCTTCTTTGATGCTTTCTTTAGCAGGCAGATCTTCTGATTTCCTAAGAGTAGCAGAGAAGTCTTATTGTACTGCAGTTCTTCTGACACTGTTAGCACTTCTGAAGCTACTAGGATACAGGTTTCTTTGCTCCTTCTATTGGAAGGGAAATCACCTTAATGCTTGACTTGGGAAGGTCCCCATAGAATAAATCTGAAGCTGATTGTTCTCCCTTGCTTTTACGAAGTCTGGATGTGTGTAGCACCACTTCCTGAGCTGATTTCACTTAGGTAGGTGGGATTTCTTGGAGGTTCTTCAGATGTTAAGTGTAACTGGCACTTAGAAATGTGCCTGATTTTCTTGGGGAAGTGGTCTGCACTGGTGTTAGCATCTACAAACAGGTGTGATTTCGTGTGAAGGCAGAGGAGATTGTGAAAGAAACAAAGGCCTTCAGATGCCAAGCATGCCATATCCCAGTGTTGGATCTTATGAACTGAGAGCCTGGAGCCTTACAGCTTGCTTTCACAGCTGGGAAACAAAGCCAAGCTGAGTGGTGGTGTAGGTAAAACACCTTCAAAGATGAAGCTCCTGGAATCATAGCATCATAGAATGGCCTGGGTTGAAAAGGACCACAATGCCCATCAGTTCCAACCCCCTGCTATGTGCAGGGTCGCCAACCACCAGACCAGGCTGCCCAGAGCCACATCTAGCCTGGCCTTGAATGCCTCCAGGGATGGGGCATCCACAGCCTCCTTGGGCAACCTGTTCCAGGGCGTCACCACCCTCTGCGTGAAAAACTTCCTCCTAATATCCAACTAAACCTCCCCTGTCTCAGTTTAAAACCATTCCCCCTTGTCCTATCACCATCCACCCTCATAAACAGCCGTTCCCCCTCCTGTTTATACGCTCCCTTTAAGTACTGGAAGGCCACAATGAGGTCTCCCCAGAGCCTTCTCTTCTCCAAGCTAAACAAGCCCAGTTCCCTCAGCCTTTCCTCACAGTAGAGCTGTTCCAGCCCTCTGACCATCTTAGTGGAAGTCTGCTTCTCCCTTAGCATTAGTACACTGCCTAAAGCCAGGCTCTCTGGGGGAAGTCATGCTCTGCTGTGCATTGCTAGTTTTGGAGTAGTATGGGATTTTTCTTCTCCCTGGTGGAAATACTGGGCTCCCAAGTACTGCATACTCCACATTGCAAGAGGAATCAATTATTTCAGGTTAATTTGCAGGAACTATTTTGTACATTGTTTGAAACTTGTGAGCGCTGACAGTGGATTTCTGTTTTTGTTTGCAGCAGGGTGGAAACGCTGGACTGCCAGTGCTGTGAGCCTTGTAACCCCTTTAAACCTCTTGTTTTTTAAAAAGGCTTGCAGAAGGAGAGCAGATCTTATCTGGTGGAGTGTTGAATAAACAGAAAAGCCATGATGACATTGTCACGGAGTTCGGTGACTCTGCCTGCTTTACGCTCTCCTTACTGGGACATGTCTACTGGTAATGCTGCTTTGTTCATCTTGCCTTTTAAAGCTCGGGGGTTGGGTGGTGGTAGTGGTGGGGTTTTGGTTTTGATCAAATCAAATGTTAGCCAAAATGAGTAAGAATTCAGCCAACACAGGGTATAGCAGTGTCAGTTCTGGGGCCAGGCTGTGCTGCCTGCGTGAGAGAATTATGGATGCAGACAGATAGTTTTGGAAACCATCCAGCTTAGGAATGCAGGCATGGTTTGTCTTCTACCCAGAGCATCTGAGTGCCTGAAAACAGACTCCTCTCTTGCATGTTCAGTGTGTAAGAACGTGACACTTAAATACAACTCCAGTTCTGATCTGTAACGTACCTGAAGAGAAGCTCTCAATCTGTTTCCCAGCGTTACCACTTTGATTCTTCTAAGCTGTGAACTTTCCAAGTTTTGAATAAGACTTTCTAACTGTTAACAAGAACAGCACCTTCCTAAAAATGACAACTTTCAAACCACACCAGTGCTGAAGTAATTATCCCATGGGCTGTGTTAGGCTTCCACCTGTGCGTAACTGTGCCAGAGAACTCAATATTGCTCTGCTGCTGAGGCTTGAAAAAACTAGTGTTGCTGTGACTCTTTAATGTGTTTTTGTTTTTCAGTTCTTCTCCTGCAGAGCATCTCAAACTAAAGTTCTGTTCTTAAGTTTCCTTATAAACTGTTGCGTTCTTTTTGCAGCAAGACAGACCGGCTTGCCAAAGGATCAGAATGTTACCAAAAGAGCCTTAGTTTAAATCCTTTCCTCTGGTCCCCTTTTGAGTCGCTGTGTGAAATAGGTAGGTCTGCAGAGCTGTCTGCCTAGTGAAGATGTTTGCTACATTTCTGGTTGAGTCCCATTTTCCCATTTGCCATCACTGCACAACATGCATTTTTACTCCCCGTCCAAAACCAGTAAGGAAAGTGCCAGCAGAATTCTTCAGGAGTGTTTTGTGAGTAATATTGGATTCAAAATGCTTTCCCATGTTCAGAGCTTCTGTCTCACTTGATTTTCATGACTTTTACATTTTGGATCTAACAATACCATGTTGGTACCTGCAGTCAGGATACCCTGAGAAGCCACGTTTGAGGATAACTCCAGTTGAATTCAGTGATAAAACTGCCCTGAGTTTTGCAGTAGAAGTGCACTTCTGATCTTTGTGTAAGGGCTTTTAAAACAACAGAACAGGAGTGCACTCTTCCTGAAGCACACTGTGCCCCCACGCTCCTTGATTCGTCTCCAACCTTCAGTGTGGCAACTCAGGAAGAACTCCATTCCAATCTCCTTCCAATCTTACAGGTGAAAAACCAGACCCCGACCAAACGTTTAAATTAACATCCTTACAGAACTTCAGCAGCTGTCTGCCCAACACCTGCACGACTTTGGTGTCCAGTCACAATGTATCCCACAGGCAGCCTGACACTGTGCTGATGGAGACGCCGCAGGACACAATTGTGAGTTCTGCTGTAATATTGTATTCAAGCAGCCCTTCAGCTTGACTTTAAAATATGAATGAGAAGCTACACTGTGTGGGTCACTAAAAGCTGCCTTTTTTTAGGAGTTGAACAGGATCAACCTAGAATCCTCCAATGCAAAATACTCCTCCTTGAACACAGATTCCTCCATGTCTTACATCGACTCGGCTGTGATTTCACCAGATGCTGTCCCTCTGGGCTCAGGAACTGCCATCTTGTCCAAACAGGCTCAAAATAAACCAAAAACTGGGCGAAGTTTACTGGGAGGACCTGCTGCTCTGAGCCCATTGACTCCAAGGTGAGTCCTTCAGATGGGCTGTTTCTCCAGTTAGCTGCTCTTCTGCTGGGTTGGGTTTGCATTGCGCAGCACAGGACTTGCTGATAGTGCATCATGAGCAGTGCTACAGAAGCAAAAGCAAAACAACTTCAATGACTGCTCTTGGCCCTAGCGTTCATCTCTTCTGTTCTTTAAACAAGCAGCTGGTATTTGATGATTAGAACGGGGAAGAGCTCTTGATTCACTGTTTCTTATTGCTGCATTCACACTGGAAAAGCCTTTATTCCAGAGTAGATTTGTGTTCTTCTAAGCTACTATGAAAAGCTGCTCTTAGAGCTTGCTTTGAAAAGTGTCTCTCTTCTAAAGAATGTGTAAATACAGGAATCTTGCTATATGCTGTTCTAGTACAGAAACAACTGTTAATACCTGGATTATTTGTATTTATTACCTGTTACTGAAGGGAGGCAAAGAAAGTTCTGTGTTCTTCCTGGAGTTTAAGAACACAGATGAGAAACAGACTGTAAGATGTTAGGGGGTAAACCGAAGTCAGTGGAGTGTCTCTGAAGTTAAGCTGATAGTCTGGGTCTGTGCTTTGGCCACAGGGTTGGTCTGATTCTCATGGCCTAATATTTAGACTTAAACATTTGCTCTTCATTTTGTTCTCAGCTTTGGAATTTTGCCACTAGAAACCCCAAGCCCTGGAGATGGATCCTATTTACAGAACTACACAAACTCTTCTTCTGTAATTGATGTGCCATCCACAGGAGCACCTTCAAAGAAGGTACTTTGTGTCCCAGGATGCAGTTGCTGTTCTCTGTGTGTACTTTAAAAGGAGAATCCATGATGCAGATTCAAAGAAAAAAGCCAAACACTGTAAATAGGTTCTTCCATTGGGCTACAGTTGGTCAGTTACCTCCCTGGCAAAACTTTAGACTTAAGAAGTGTCAGTTGAAAGGAGATCTGCTGTCAAATAGTCTGTTCTGAAGCAATGACAGTTCCACAGTTCCCAAAGCCTCACAGAAGCTTATTATTTTGAAGACCTTTCTCTTCAGCTGAGCACATGAGGCAGCAAGGAAGAAGATGCTGTATTTCAAACAGCGTTTGTGTGTAAATGTTTTCACCTCATCCTGTCAATTCCTTTGGATGGTAAAACAGATCTTTTTGTTTTCCCAAAGTTTTGCAAAGACAGGCAGGAGTCCTTTCCTCCTAGTAAACTTTCCTCCTAGTAAATCAAGTCCTCCCTCCTGCCCCTGTTTGCTTATTTATCTGCAGGCTGCCTCCTTGGTGCTGCTTGGCAGGCCTGAGGGCCGACCTGGGGCAGATGCCATCACTGCTGTCCTCCTGCAGCCCAGCAGGAAGGTGCAGGCAGTAACAGCTGAACTGGGAAGGATTTGAAGCTTATGTTCAAGCTGGAGTCTGTAAGCAGTCAGAACTTGAAGTTTTCACTTGAATTTCTTTCTTTAACGTAGGTAACTTCAGGGATAACTTCAAATAGTACTAGAAGCTTCAAGTCAGCTTGCAAACAGTTCCTGAATTCTGGTTTACAGTGGGTCTAATCAGAATACTGCTGTGGTCCATGGAGAGCTGACTGAGTGCTGTTTCATTTGGCTAAATCTTGTCTGGGAGAAACTACAGATTATCTTTTTGTTCAGTAGGAAATTGTCATCGTTGCCATGGTGACAAATGAGCGGTGGGATGTTGATGGCAGTTGAGGAACCATTTGTTCCTTGCTAAAAACAAAACCTGAGGATGCTTCCATGTATTCCTATTAAATTCGGAAGCTGGACGTGCCTTTTTGCTGTAGTACTGCCCTGCATTCAGTCTCACGTGTGCTGTATGATAGGTGCAGGGCTTCAGGAGTTCACGTCCTCCTTGCTCCTTTGGCACTTTGCTAGGTGTGCCACAAGAGCCCCATGGGGGGAATTTCACTGGTCTCTGAATGCTTTCTGCCCAGCTGGATCTCTGCCAGCCCCTAAATACCAACTGAAGAAATTGTAATAAATAGCTTATAGTTCTGATGCGTGCTCTGTCCAATGTAAATAATTACTTGGCCACTTTCACTTCAAGTTGCCAAGTTTGCCAACACCCCAGTGTAGCTGTGGCTGGGATGTGCATGGCTTAGGGGAGGCAGTTTCCTAGGAAACACCTATGTAAATGAATGAAACATCAGGATTGATCCAAAGACTTCCTGTCTGAGTGGGCAGTGTTGCATGCTGGCTGCCTCAGCTGTCCTCTGATAACAAGGCACTGAGAAGGAAGGGAAGGACAGAACCTTTACAAGTCAGATAATCCATCAGCTGTTGCTGCTTGTGCTGCTCTTGGTTCTACCTGCAGTGTGCTGGTGCCTTAAAAAGCACCTCTTCTACATGGCCACCAGAGTTGGCTGTTGGTGTCCTGGAGGGGGCAGAAAGATGGAATTCAGGCTTCTGTAAAAAGGAAATCTGTGCATCAGACAGCTAATTTCTTTGTGAACTTGTTCCTGAGGACTCGGATTCGGTCACATTACAGCAGCTCTTAGTCCCCAGGCAATAGCTGTGCCAGGGATCAAAGCGCGCCTCTCTGCTTGTAGGCGATGTCAGAAAGCACAGTACAGTGCTTTGGTGCTGAGTCACGTTCTGTGCTCGTTACTGCGGTGAATGAAAGGTGAGAGAAGTGCATGTGGACACTGAGCACTGCTTAGCTGACGTGCAGCACCTTGCTGTTCTGTGTGCACTTCAGTGTAGGTCTCTTTTCTACCCTGCATTATGCAGGTCCCTTCGTGAACAGAACCACTGTGTGTATCTGACCCAAAGACACGTGCAGCAGTAGTTGGAGGTGCTGATCAATGCTGTGAGCTGGTGTGCTAAACTGGCACTGCAAACTAATCCAAAGGGGAGCAGCAGGTCAGATGGCATTCTGTCAGAGCCACCATGGGATGTCAGTGGTGGGTGGCTTCTGGACGTGAGTGTGATACAGGAATTCATTCTGTGACTGCTGTTGTTTTTTATGACTTCCTTCCTGCAGGTGAGGAGCTTAATGTGACATTGTTAATTCCCTTTTATTCTTGCACAGACCTTAATGTAGTTTCTTGCCACTAGATGGAGATTCCATGTCTTTCAATAACGTGTGTGGAGTTGGGGAAGTTGTGTTACGGGCAGCCTTTTCAGGCAGAGAATGAGGAATGCTTTGGGTTCTCCTTACAGCTGGGGGGGGAACCTTTGTGGAAGTGGTGCTTCTCCTCCCTGGGCACTGCTCAGTGGGCAGAAGGGATTTGCTCTGATAGAAATTGAGACTTCTGAGTGACATAATAACAAACCTGTAGAAACTTCGTGCTGTGCAGGCGGTCACCAGGATCAGCCAGGCTGGAACCAAGTCAGTCTTCTCCCAGAGTGGGAATAGCCGGGAGGTCACCCCAGTCCTCGTTGCACAAACACAGAGCTCTGGTCCACAGACAAGGTAAGAAGAGAAAATCCCCCAGCTTGCTGTTACCTTTTACATCTCTCTGGAGGATTTAGGGATTATTTGCTTTTTCCGTCCTTTAAGGAAGGACAGTCCTGCAGAATTCTGGTTTGGGTGAGGAGGTGTCTCTTTGCTGGGAGAATGACTTCAGTGGGTGGAAAGCTCGTGTGTGATGGGTGGTGTTTGTTTAGATCTCTTTGGCAGTTAGAAAATGTCATCAATAAACAACAAGATAGACAAGAAGTTCTGTTTGTGTTCCTAACACAGCAGGCAGATGTTTTCCATCCCTCTCCAGTAGGAGCACTTCAGCACTTGGACATTTTGCTTTAAAACAACAATAAAACAGTTTTCTTCTTGTTTCAAAAGAATGGAACTGAAAAACTTCAATGTGCTGTTTGTTTTCAGTACAACACCTCAGGTATTGAGCCCAACAATTGCTGCTCCACCAAACTCACTGCCTCGAAGAAGCTCTCGCCTTTTTACTAGTGATAGCTCCACAACAAAGGTAATGAATCCATGCTTTTTCCCATACTTGAGGGGCTTTCCTTACCCGTGCCACTGCACTGCCTAATAGTTCCCCATCTCCCCATCAATCATAGCAGCTTGTTCCTAAACTCTATCACGAGCAGAACTGATGAGATATCAGGCTGTATGGAACATGTCTTGATGCCATATGTTTCTGTTCATTCTCAAGAGTGCTCCACTAGGAGTGGGAAGAAGGGCATCATGAGCAAAAACAAAGATGTGTGCTGGGATGACAAGTGCAGTGGTGCTGCTGGCTGCCAACCCGTTTGACAAGAGGCTGTGTTGTGGATATATTTGTTTAAAAGCTGTCTTGGATGCTTTGCTCTAAAAGCAAGCTGTGCTTTTTTCTTGTCAGTTTTCTGCTCTTTAATCAATGAAGCAGGACTTCAGAGCACGAATGCTTGTGGATTGTGGTGAATATATGTGAGTGCTGTTAAAAAACAAAGCATTCAGTGGAGTTAGGAGGTGTCTGTGTAACTAAGCTCAAAAGTAAACAGCTGGGCACTGTTGTGAAAGCTGTGAAGAGGCATAAATACCTTCTTAGTAAACTTGCAAGGTAATTTTGTGAAGTTGAATTGATTTCTTTTATTTTTGTAACTTCTGTTCTTTTTTGCTTGCAGGAAAATAGCAAAAAATTGAAGATGAAGTTTCCACCTAAGATTGCAAACAGGAAAACAAAAAGTAAAACCAATAAGGGAGGGATAACTCAGCCCAACATAAACGACAGCTTGGAAATTACCAAACTGGACTCTTCCATCATTTCAGAAGGGAAAATATCTACTGTTACACCACAGATCCAGGCTTTCACGCTACAGAAGGCAGCAGCAGGTCTGTTTGGATGTTATCAGACTTCAGTAAGGTCAAACTATCCATGGTTTTGAATCATAGGATCACAGAATGGTTCTGTTGCAAGGGACCTCAAAGCCCACCCAGTTGCAACCCTCTGCCATGGGCTGGCTGCCCCCCAGCAGCACAGGCAGCCCAGGGCCCATCCGTGGCCTTGGACACCTCCAGGGATGGGCACCCTCAGCTCTGGGCAGCAGTACCAGGGCTGAGTGCCCTGGTAAAGAATTTCCCCCTCACATCTGGCCTGAATCTCCCCTCTTAGTTTAAAGCCATTCCCCTTTATCCCAGCACTGTCTGCTGTGTGAAGGGCCGTTCTCCCTCCTGCTTATAAGCTCCCTCTAGTTTAGTGGGAGGGGAAACTTGCTTTAGTTATGTTTGTTGTTTCAATTGTTTCAACCTGCGGCTATTGCCTTTCTGTAATTATCAAGATAGATTGAATTCAGTGTACTCCAGCTAACCTACAGAGAGCAGATGGAGTAATAGGATGGGAAACAGTGACAGTGAGCAAATCTGACTCTGGTTCTTACGAGTGTTTAAGATGCTTTCAGGCAGGAACCCTGGAAACTGATTCAAAGGAGTTGCTCATAACTCAATTATCTTCCCTCAAAGTTGGGCTTATGTTGTCTGTTCTCCCTTGTGCTTAAATGGGAAAAAACAAGTCTTTGTCCAGTTTGACAGAAAATCCTAGGCAAACAGCTGAATTCCTCTCTTTTGGCTCCATGAGGTTTCCAAGCAGCCAGCAGATGTGTGCATGGATACCAGACATGGAAACTGAGACCTAAAAAACTGAGTTTGAGTTGTTGGTGTAAGTGCAGAAATCCACTTCTGAGCTTCACCGCTCCTCTGTTCTGGGTGTTCTGTTGCTGGCCGAAGTTGTCAATAGCTGACTTCCATTGCTGTTCAGAACGTTGTGTTGTGAATTAGGAGTGGATAAGCCTGCTGAAGGACTCCTGGAAGGTATTCATATCCAAAACTGGGAGCAGTGCCACAGTGAAAAGCTTATGGGGATGAGCAGTTTCAAGTAAATAAACTTCAGTCTCTTTTCCATTTTCACTTATTGTATTTTTCTCCTAGAAGGTTTGATGAGCCTTCTTCGGGACATGGGGAAGGGCTACTTGGCCTTGTGCTCGTACAACTGCAAGGAGGCGATAAACATCCTGAGCCATTTGCCATCTCACCACTACAACACTGGCTGGGTGCTGTGCCAGATTGGGAGAGCTTACTTTGAACTCGCAGAGTACATGCAGGTAGGAGCTGCTGTGGCTGGTTTGGAATCTGTGGCAGCAGTCATTCTTTCCTGGAGTTCTTGCAATGCTGAACTTATTTCCTCTTGCATCCAGTCCTGGGGGTCTCCCTTTGCCTCTCCCCATCTTCGCCCTCAGTTGTGCTGATGCAGCTGTTTGTACTGCAGTGCTGTAAATAATATCACTGAAACAAGTTGGGTTCCAAAGCCAAGTGTTCTTCTCCTCCCCCTTATTTAGTTAATGCAGATCCCAGTGATGACCTGGCTCTCTTTGCAGCCTGGGGAATGACTGCATTTACAGCTGAGGTGACAGCAAGCTGCTTCAGAACAGAAGCGAGCACTAAGATGAATCCAGCCATTCAGCTCCCCTTCTCTCTGTTGCCCTGGTAGTTGGTGTGCTTGTTTCCTGCAGGAGTCACAAGCAGGGAGGGCAGCTGGAGTCCTGCTTGGCCTACCTGTATTGGAGTGCAGTCATTTCCTTTGCTTGGAGGGGAAGATAACAATACAACAGGATTGGAGCTCTGCATCATATGCTTGCATAGCAAAGAATTCTCAGTCTGGACATCTGAGGCTTCTAACTTTGATCTGGGTGCTCTGCTTGGGTGGGTGGAACTGCTGTAAGTTTGATTTCTCATTTCCTTTCTTAGGCTGAAAGGATATTTTCAGAAGTGAGGAGGATTGAAAACTACAGAGTAGAAGGCATGGAGATCTATTCAACCACGCTGTGGCACCTGCAGAAAGACGTTGCTCTTTCAGTTCTTTCAAAGGATTTAACAGACATGGATAAAAACTCACCGGAGGTACAGAGTGCTGTGGTGCTCAGTGAGAGCCAGAACTGCACGTGGCAGTCAGTGACAGGGAGCAGGGCTGGGGCTGGATTAGGATTTCATTCTCACTTGAGAACTGGTGAAACTGGAGAGGGTTGCCTGTTGAACTGATGGTGCCTGAAATGGCTGCTTGGCATTAGAATATCGGCTTATATGGGGCAGGTTGAAACCTTTATTAATGGCTATTTAAATTGTATTGGCATTGTTAATCCAGAAGGATTGTGGGTTGTTCCTACTGATGCCAATATGTGAAGATAAGGGATGTTTTTTCTTGTACCACCTTATAAGTGCTGTGATTCTCTGGCGCTTACATTTCCTGTACAACTTGTGCAACAGAATATTTTATGCTGAAGTCCATTGAACTGCAGAGTGTACAGTAGTATAGCATGCACATAGCATGCAGACAGGCTGGTGTCTGTGCCCCAGTACAATAATAAGTGTGTGTGTGTGGAGGGGTTACAGATCTGCTCCTGACAGAGTTGAGAAGGCTGTGGAGTCTGGGATTTTCTGCTGGAGAGAAACCTGTTCAGGTCATTGTATCTTGTACCAGAGGAAGGGGAACGTAGTGAAGCAGCTGGGCAGTACTGTTAGAGCTGTTGTCATTTATGATCCAGTAGGAAGCGACACAGCTGCATAAATCAGTGACAGAAGATCTGTTTAGCTCAAACTTGGTCATTCTGCAGGCTGTGAAATGAAGCTCTCTGCTAACTGTGGGGTGCTGTTTTTGCCAGGCATGGTGTGCTGCGGGGAACTGCTTCAGCTTGCAGCGAGAGCATGACATTGCAATCAAGTTCTTCCAGAGAGCCATTCAAGTTGATCCCAACTATGCGTACGCCTACACCCTTCTGGGGCACGAATTTGTGTTAACGGAAGAGCTAGACAAAGCCCTGGCTTGCTTTAGGAACGCAATCAGAGTCAACCCTAGGCACTATAATGCATGGTAAGTCCTGCTTCATCCCCCTTCTGCTGTGTGATGAGGAGCACCTTTTGGAGAGAAATAAGCTGCAGATGCTGCCATGAATCTTGTGACAATTTTCTGTCATTCCCACTCATTTCTTGCCCTCGATGGAACAGCAGGGCTGTTTGCCACTTCTGCCAGTCCGTATCTGCTGATGAAAGTTAGTTTACTTGAGATGCACTCTTCTGAATGGAGTTGTTTTTCCTTTTTGCAGGTATGGGCTGGGAATGATTTATTACAAGCAGGAAAAATTCAGCTTAGCAGAAATGCATTTCCAGAAAGCACTTGATATCAATCCTCAGAGCTCAGTCTTACTGTGTCATATTGGAGTAGTAAGTAGACTGCACTCAGCTCTCTCCTTATGTTCTAATCTGCCTCTATACCTCACCTGCAGTCTCCCTGAACTTGAAGTGCAAAAACAAACAAAAGAGAGTTCAGAGGACCTGTTAGAGGATCTTACTGCATGAATGAGTAACCATGGGGTGGTGTCAGAACATAAATCCTCTTCTCTCCCTCCCCCCAGTTGCTTTTAGCCAGTTTTGAACTGACCTGGCAACTCAACCTGGTAGCATAAGCTTGCCTGTGAGAAAGCTTGGTTTCTTTACCTGGTAGAAACAGGTTGTAAGTAAATGTGGCAGCACATCTACCAGTCAAAGATATTTCATTCTTTTCCCCTTTAAGATTTTGTTCCTGTTCTGTTGCAGGTCCAACACGCACTGAAAAAATCTGAAAAGGCTTTGGATACTTTAAACAAAGCAATTAACATTGACCCCAAGAACCCACTATGCAAATTCCATAGAGCTTCTGTATTGTTTGCCAATGAGAAATACAAGGTAAGATTTGGTGCACGTAGACAGCCTTAAGTTATCTTTCAGTTGCTACAGCAGTGATTGGGGATGCAGTGGTAGCACCAAGGCTTGCAGCATATAGAATCATAGAATGGCCTGGGTTGAAAAGGACCACAATCATCATCAGTTCCAACCCCCTGCTATGTGCAGGGTCGCCAACCAGCAGCCCAGGCTGCCCAGAGCCATATCCAGCCTGGCCTTGAATGCCTGCAGGGATGGGGCATCCACAGCCTCCTTGGGCAACCTGTTCCAGTGCTTCACCACCCTCTGCGTGAAAAACTTCCTCCTAATATCCAACCTAAACCTCTCCTGTCTCAGTTTAAAACCATTCCCCCTTGTCCTATCACCATCCACCCTCAGTAAACAGCCATTACAGCATGAGCAGGAGGAGCCTGAGGCAGAGCAGCTAATAAAGCATTTCCTTTGAGTGCCACCTTCACTAGGGGGATAGACTTAGGTTCTTTGACCATCATAAAATCTGCAGATAAGAGATGTGTTGGTTTTTTTTAAGGCTCCTACCAGATTATAGCAATAAGAACCTGCTACTTCAAAGGCTGTATCATCAATTAAAAGATGGGAGGCCATACAGTTCTGTTCTGATCCTTCTGCTGACTTTTGTACCTTGTTCATGACTGGATTTGATCTTCCCACAGTCTCTTTCCAGGGACTCTTGTCCTCTGGCCTGTGCTCTGTGGCCAGTAGAACCAAGTCTGGTAGTCTGGAACCTTGCTTCAGGAACGTGTGTACACATGGTGAAGGAAAAACTTCTTCAGAACATGCTCTAGCCAATTCATACCTTAACCAATGAAATACAAGAAGGATTGGGGTTAAGGAGTAAGCAAAGTGCCCCTTTGTAGGTTGTTTTTATCAGTCAAAAGCTGAGGATAAATGTGAGCAGGAAAAAAATGAGATGTTACTGTAGGTGACCTGATTTGCTCTGTGCCTGTAATAATTGGGCTGTAACATTCTGTAGTCTTCACATGAAAAACTAATGTAAGAGAAACTTGAGATCCTTTTGATGGGGCTGCACTGTTTGTGCTGGAGTGTGCTGTATGTGGATTTCAAGGCTCACACCAGCACTGAATTGCAGTTCAGCAGTGCAGTAACTGCTTGCACATTGCCAGCTTGTGCTTAACATCTTTCTTCCTTTTCAGTCTGCTTTACAAGAACTTGAAGAACTGAAACAGATTGTTCCCAAAGAGTCTCTTGTTTACTTCTTAATAGGAAAGGTGGGTGAAACTTCACCGTGTTTGTAAGTATTTTGTTTTCCTTCATTGCAGAGTTGGCTGCTTAATGAGGAGACTTGATGCCTGTTGCCAAGCTGTTTACATTTGGGGCAGTGTTCTAAATATTCACAAAGCCTTCAATGGAACCTGCTGTGTACAGTCTCACAGCTCTCTAACATGTCTGCCTTCAGCCTCAAAAGACTGGAGCAAGCTCAAACTGTTTTTATAACCACCCAGGGAAAGATAACCCAACTCCTGTCTTTATTTACATCTGTCAACTTGTAAGGATTCATTTTAGAGAGCAAGAAATAGATCTTGATCAAGATCTTTAACTAGAAGAGGTGCAGTAGTGAGAGCAGCTTTCAGGGCTGCTCTGACCATCAGTCAGTGTGTTGGTTATTTGGGCCTAGAGATATGAAGATGTTGAACCACACTCAGATGTATTAATGCTTCATCAGCAGTGCTGTATAAATGCCTGTGGGGTGCTTTTATCCTCCATCGGTAGCCTCAGTGTCTGTTTCAGCTGACGGCCTTCCCAGGAGGCGAAATCCTTCTGTAACAGCTTGGGAAGTGGGAAATCGTAATGAGGCTGTAGGAGTTCCAAAGCTTAAATTATATCTGAGGAGCCACTTCCTTATGTCCTTGAATCTGTCGGCTGCTGATTGCATTTGATCACTTCATTTAAATTTGGGCTCTTTCTCTACACACTTTTGCTGTTTCCCTTTGGACTTGTATAATAAATGTTTGAATCTACTGCTTCTCATAGGTGTTAACTGTGGCTTACTGTGTGTGTTGTGCAGCCTTTCAAGCAGCAACTTGTAAATGTAGCATGTCATGCTCTTGTTGTAGGTTTATAAAAAGCTGGGTCAGACTCATTTGGCCCTAATGAATTTCTCATGGGCTATGGACTTAGATCCCAAAGGAGCCAACAACCAAATTAAAGAGGCTATTGATAAACGTTACCTTCCAGACGACGAGGAACCAATAACTCAAGAAGAGCAGATCAGTGAATGTTATCCCTACGAATCAGGTTTGTGTTCTGCAACCCTCAGTTGTTCAGTGAGGTATTTCCACGAGGTGTCACCTCGTGTCTGTGGGTAGGAAGAACTCCAGGCTTAACAAGCAGAGCCCGCTGCTCAGCGAGAGCTCCAGAGGTTCTTCCTTCTACGTGTAGCTGAAAGATCCACGGAGGCTTTGGGAGAGGTTGGGTGAGCTGGATGTTAGTTAAAAAGCTTTGACCATGTGGTAAACACTGAAGGTAAAGTAATGGGTGAGTTTGGTTTGAATCACGTGCTCCCAAATGCACCAATTTGGGAGCAGCCTCCAGAAAGGGGTGGCTTGGGGTTCTCCCTTCTCTCTAAGCTGTTACTAGGAGCTTAAATTGCAGTGAGGTGTGAAATGGTTAGCCATAATGTTCATAGAATCGTGGGATGGCCTGGGTTGAAAAGGACCACAATTATCATCTGGTTCCAACCCCCTGCTATGTGCAGGGTTGCCAGCCACCAGCCCAGGCTGCCCAGAGCCACATCCAGCCTGGCCTTGACCTATTGGGTATAAAATAAAGTAGAGAGTAAAGCTAGTAAGCAATGTGATCATTTCCCTCCAAAGGAGAAAATAAAGGAATTCTGATACGTTTCTCAATGAACCCTAGATCTTCATCTGGAAACGTTGTTAGGCTGCAGATCACAGTAATTCTTAGTGATCCTGTTAGTGTGCTTTCAATGCTGGGAGCTTCCCCTGCGCTGCATTTCCTGAGGCGCCAGGCTTTCCCCGTGCTGCTGGTTGGGTCGCCGTGGTGCGCCCTGGGCTGCGTGCTTCTCACCAGAAGATGGAGACAGAGCACTGGAACGTCTCAGTGACGGCCGAGTCACAGAGCAGAGGGGGGGGTTGGGGTTAATCTGTCCAGTAAACATAACTGGAATGAAGGGGGACACCGGGACGCTGTTTTAGGTAAATAGATTTTGATCATAAGTGGAGTGATCACGGTGCGCTGATGTGGGTAACAGAAGTGAGCATCCATTAAGTGAAGGAGACTGCAAGTTTTTGTACCTCGTGATCCTAATTCCTTTCTGAATGCCTTTATTTCAGCTGCGTTAAGCTAGCAGGGGTCAGTTTATTACAAGGAAAAGGCTGTATGGCTCTGAAGTGCTTTGAGGGGAAGGGGAGGAGCTCAGTTTCACATTGCTGCTGAGGTGCCACCGCAGTGCTGCTGTGCTCCGAGGTGCTGCAGTTGTGGAAGGGCCGTAGGGAAGTTTTGACCTCTTCTGTGTTGTTTCTTTCTTTCCCAAGTTGGCACAGACGAATCCCAGGAGAGCAGCATGACGGATGCAGATGACACACAGCTCCATGCAGTCGAAAGCGATGAGTTTTAACCTCCAAAAGCCAGTACGTGGGCTTGAGTGTGTGACTGGTACTGTTGTGTTCTCCCCTTCCTTCGCTTCCTGGGTCTTCACATCACTGAGCCAGCATTGTCATGGTTCTCCACCGACACCACGAGTGCACCGCTCAGACTGCACAGAGCGAATGGCAGTGCAGTGTTTGGCTGCTGCTGAGTCTGACTAGTTGGCTCTTAGCATTTATGAAAGTGACTGAGGAGGAAATGCTATTTTTGGACTCCCCTTTGCTGGAAAAATATCATGGAAGAGAGACTTGTGGTTTGCTGTAAGAAGCCAGTAGATGTGGGCAGTACTAATGAAGCAGTGTCTTGTTCCTTTCCCAGAAATGTGTCTTAGTTTGGTTCTTTCTTGGTAAGCAGAGTGCTGAACTTCATTTCCAAGTTCTTCAGGACAGTGTTGACAAATGCTGTTAAAGACTTTCGCATATTGTAGTGTAACTTAAATGCCAGGGAATGTAAATGACCTTAAAGCTGAAGCATCTCCAGTGAACAAACAGAGCTGACGTGCTCAGGACTGGGGCTGTCAGACATCCTGTGTCCCCGTCAGAGTGCAAACCTGCAGGAGTGGGAACGTAGCGAGAGAATCACAGTGCAGAATCGCAGCTTTCACAGAGCGCCCTCATGTTCTAACCCAGAATTAATTTATTCACCTCGTTTCTAAGATGTTTACTTTGTAAAGTCAGCAATGCATTGCTTCATTTCTCATCTACCCCTTGATTTGTTCTTCCCGGTGTGAGTATAAACGTTAATAAAGGGCAAAACCAAGAGAGAAATGTAGGTATGACTTAATGTGGAACCATCCAGCCCTTTCCCTGCAGTGACTGCGTGCTGCTGATCCATGGGGAAGACCGCGGAAGCCTTAATGCAATCAGAACCTTACAGTCCAATGCATCAATGATTGCCTCAGATCGTATCCTTTTTCTGACTGTTTTGTAACGTGTGGGCCAAGCAGAGTGCAGAGATGTGCAATTCTTTGTTGTTTTTTTAAGCTGTTCTTTAAGGTCGTTGCAGTACTTCCTCACTATAGGATTTTAGACCCCTTCCCTCCTCCCAGAGGCTGTTTCTGTGAGAAGAAAGCTGTGCCACACTGAATCCAAGATGATCTTTCTCTGTAGTGTTCTGCAGCAATTGGTGCCCTTTATGCAGTGATGATAAAGAAAGTGTATGATAAAAGCAGTTTTAAAGAGCAATTTATGCATAATAAATTGGGAATGATATAAATTTCATAGCAACATACTTGTTGTCATCAGTCTTCATCTTTGTTTGTTTTCTTTTTAAGTGTTTCTCCCTTCTGGGGTTGTGTTACCTTTAGAGCTTGTGCGTTAAACCACAGCCTTGCCTTGCACCGTGCCCCGTCCCTGCTGTGAGTCACAGGGACACCTTTATTGTATGAGGAACAACCCACAAGTGCAGCTCAGAAATACCTTTGTGTTCCTTGGAAGGAGGGGGATGAGCAGAGGAAGGTGAGCTGAACGTCCCCAGCACCGTTAAGACCCTGAAATGTGAGGAATGCTGGCAAGCAGTGGAGCTGCGCGCTCTGCTGAGGGCTGTGATCTGCATGGCTCCGTGCTGAGGCTGTGGGGTGGTTCTGGGGGTGCCGTGGGGTTCTCATTCCCCAGGAGTTGCTCCATGCCCACAGTGAGGTCCACACGAGCTCTTGGCTCACCTGTGGCCACTGCCTCCCTCCTCCCCTCCATGCCAGGAGGCAGCACCTGTCTGTGCTGCTGCAATGGATGAAGTCGCCCTCTTGGTTCCCAGCCCATTTTCTGAGCAAAAATAGTGAGCTTCATCCCCAGGAGCTGCTCAGCTGCAGCAGGTGAGTCTTTGTGCGTGTAAAGAAACACCCAGCACTCCCAGCTCCCACAATGGCACACTGCTGGTTTTGTCTCCTTTTCAGCCTTACAGCAGCAGCTGCTGCTGTGGCTTCCCCCAGGAAATGCTGCTTGTTGGCTGGGGACCCCATGCTTAGGGGGGCTCCTTCCCTTCTGTGACCATTGTGAACAGTCACACATCAGTCACAAACTCAGCTGGGATGTTGGATGCTCACTGAAGGTTTAATGCTTACACCTGTCCCCACGTTTACATGTACATCAGGTCTTTAAAATGAGCTTTTCAAAAGAATCTGAAGCTGCCGTGCTGTTATCTCACCTAGATAGCTACGTGCAATTAGTGCTTAATTGATGAGGTTTTGTTATGTGGGGAGGGGAGCAGTGGGTGCTGGGGCAGCCAGGCCTGAGCAGTTGTGTTCCTGGAGAGGAGCTGGGGGAGCTGCTGCTTCCTTACAGCAGAAATAGGGCAGGATGCAAAGCATGGGGGTGGCGTGTATTGCTTGCATTGAAACAACGTGATTTGGCTTTTTCTTTGCTTTTTATTTTGAAGAATTGTACAGTTGTGTTGGGGGGAGCTGCCTTCTCTGTTAATCAAAAATGTATTAACTAAAGAGGTGAAAATCCAAGGGAAGACTTTGGAAGCAGACTCAGCAGTGTTCTGCCCCTGTGCAGAGGCTGTGCTGCAGGGATTCCGACATGGGCCCTCGTTTGTGTCTGAGCTCTCCCAGCACCAACTTGCTCCTTGGTAAGGGAAGCTGTGAGCGCTGGGTGCTGCAGGGAGGGTCACAGTTTTGCTATCCTTGCTATCCTGTTGGCACTCAGTCCGTTATCTCAGCCCCATCCGGCACCTTTCTGCCTTTGGCTGTGGAAGTTGCACTGAAATTGAGCCCTCCTCCCTTTCATTTCTGCATCTCTCAGCCCTGCCCTTCACGCTTCTCCTGATGCTCTCCCTGTAGAGAGGGCTCTCAGTGCCCAGCTGAGCTCCGGCTGCCTCCAGTGGAAAGCAGTGTGTGCTGGGACCCCTCGCACGCTGCAGTGCTCCTTCCCCCCTCTGAACAGCAGCCACGCCGTGCGTTAGGGCTGGGCAGCATCTCAGGGCTTCCAGCTCAGGAATTATTTTGGTGCTTGATGAGCACATGCAGCTTTGTGTTCTCTCCTGTGGACTCTGTTACTGCCGCAGCTGCTCTCTGCTTCCTGCCCCCCCCGTTGGTGTTAGGGATTTGATTTCAAATACCCTCGTGGTGCAAATAGGGAGGGCTCAGAAGTGGCCCCGCACATCAGGAAAAGAGCTTTTAGCAGATCAGTTCCATCAAAAACACCCTCGAGCCACATCCCAAAAGGAGCTGCATCTTCCTTTCTGACCATCTTCACCTTCAGGTGTTCTATCAGCTAAGAATCTCCTCTAGTTTAAGAAATCTAGCAGTTCCCAATGGCAGCCATGGGCAGCAAGAGGAACTTGGGGCATCTGAACCACAGCAATGGGTAAGAGGGCTTGTCTGCTGTGTTCTGCTCTTACTCAGTTTCCTCTGAAATTCGTTTTGGGCCTGAGAACTGTTGAAGAGCAAGAGCCAGCCTGCCCACGCTGCGGTGATAGAAAGGTACATCAGCACCCAACGCTTACAGCCCCTGCTGTCAGCCTCACATGGATGGAGCAGCCCAGAACGGGTCAGGAGGAGTCGGGCGCAGCTCTGCTGGGGCTGCCCTGTCCCTGGAGCCATGGATGGGCCCTGGGCAACCTGAGCTGGGAGTGGGCAACCAGTCTGTGGCAGAGGGTTGGAAGTGGGTGGGCTTTGAGGTCCTTTCCAACACAACCATTCTGTGATCCCATGATTGAAAACATGGGTTTACAAAGTTTGGCTTTACTGAAGTCTGACAGCATTCAGATGGGCTGTGAGCGTTCTGATTTTTGTCTCCTGCTGAGTCCCTGAGGAGCTGCTGGTGCTCTGTGTGTCCTCTTGCTGTGCTTGCAGGGATGGGTGCACTGGGAATGCCCAACAGCAGCCCAGGGGCTCACCTCGTTCTCCAGCACACAGCACGTGGCTGAGCTTTGGGCTTTAACTCACTGAGTATGGAGGCTACAAGAGCCCACGGGAACAGGAGAAGCATGGTGCTGGCTGTCCACAAGGCTGTGCAGGGCAGAGATACTCAGTGCCCTTTGCCCGTAGCCACTGCCCCACTCTGTCCCCAGCCCCACTCTGAGCTCATCCTCTGCCTCTGCTGCATCCTGAGGGTGTCCCATAGGACATGGATATGGAGTCACCTGTGGGAAATGGGCATGGTATATCCTATGGGAAATGGACATGGTGTCCCCTATGAGACTTGAGTATGGTGTCACCTGTGGAAAATGATGTCATCTATAGGAAATGGACATGGTGTCACCTACAGGACATGGGCATGGCGTTACCTGCAAAATGGACATGGCGTCACCAGAGGGATGTTGGGCTTGATGTCCCCTGCTGTATGTGGGCTTAGTGTGATTTGTGCCTGACGTCACCTGTGTGACATGGCGTCACCTGTGGGATCTGGGCCTGGTGTCACCTGTAGGATTTGGGCTTTGTGTCACCAGAGGGGATACGGACCCATGGCCCTGTGGTGGGATGTGGGTACAGCGTCACCTGAGTGATGTGGGCATGCTGTCACCTCTGGTGGGACGCGGGCTTAGTGCCACCCATGGGACGTGGACATGGGGTCACCTGTGGTGGGAACTGAATGTGGTGTCACCAGCGGGATGTGGGCTCGGTGTCACCAACAGGACATGGATGTGGTGCCAGCTGTAGCTCATGGGCCTGGTGCAGCCTGCAGTGGGACGTGGGCCTGGTGCTGTCTGCGGGACGTGGCCGCAGTGCTGCCTGTGGGACGCGGGCCCGGTGCCGCCAGTCAGGCAGGACCCGGCGTCCCTCCGCGGCGGGGCCCTGCTGTCACCGTGCGCCCGGGACCGGCTGTACCACGGAGCACCGGCCTGCTGTCCCCGGCGGGACACGGGCATGCCGGGACCCACGGCGCGGCCCCGCCGTCCCCTCCAGGCCGTGCCCCGCGCGGGGCGGCACCGCCCGACCCCGCACCTTCCGCACCCGCGGCCCCCGCTGCCCCGAGC